>JAPFBL010000734.1:0-111480 GCA_026182355.1 Hermatobates lingyangjiaoensis
GTATATTTAAAAAGAATTTTATGAAATAATGGGTGAAAACAACAGTTATAACTGATACTATTTCTTTTAATGTTTTTTTACTTTTTGTACAGAAATTTTAATATTTATTATTTTAAATCACAAAATATAGCAAACATGCTAATTCTTAAGAAAAAATGTCCATTTTTTTCTTAAATCAAGTCCAATATATTATGTGATTCATTAAGCGTCCTTATATTTACAGAAATCAGCTATTTTACTGCATTGTTTATAAAGTTACCTCTAACCACCTCTAACCTGTTTGATTCATATGCATGTACCCTGACCTTTCGGCCAATAACATGACATGAAGCAACCAGATCGATGTTTTTTACGTGGTGCCCTTTCGCCACATCGGCAGTGCCCAAACCCCCTTCAAACCAAATGGTAAGACAGAGGCACGACGCACCACCGATGTGCCCAAGGTGGACCTCGCGGAGGCGGGCTTCCACGACTGACATCACACAATAATACTAGGGCGTCCCTTCCCAGGGACCACTAATCTCCAATACCGCTTATACTATTAAATGCTACAAGGATCAGTGAGAGTCAATACTCCCTCTGAAGTATTACTTATCTCTACAGATAATTAGTTTACTAAGACCAAACTAGACTAAATCCTAATGGCTGAAGTCATGAGGGTTACTTTATATTCCCCCTCATAATTCTTACAGCCTAAAGTTACTTAAAACCTACCTTACAGAAGTACTCAATATTCCCTGAGTGCTACTATAATGTTGAAGTACGGTAGGCCTTCAACACCGAAATGAGCACCCGCCTTTGCTCCGATACCAAGACCCCTCTCAGGTTGCCGTGCATCTTAGCTGCCCACAGAGGGGCACCATAACACAAAATGGTGTTGAATATTGCCATATACATGATGGAGCCCTGCTTAAAACCAGGTTGGCCTTGATATTCTACAAAGAAAGCTGAATCTCTACTGAGCCCTACCAGCAGCCTCCCTTACATGCTTAGTAAAACTTAGGCGCTCAGTAATGATAACCCCCAGGTACTTCACCTCCTTTGCCACCTGTATACTTTCATCATTATAGAATATCCTTGGAAGATTATCCCTATTTAGTATACCTTTCAGGAGAAGGGCCGAACACTTATTCAAGGATAATTCCACTTTAACATACCTACACCACCTTCCAACAATTCCCATTGCCATATTAGCCTGCTCTTCCAAGGATCGTTTAGAATTACCCGAGATCAAAATCGCAATATCATCAACGTAGGCCACCGGATGGACTCCACTCGTGAGAAGTTCGACCAGCAACACCTCAAAGGCGTAAGACCACAGAACGGGCCCCAGGACGGATCCCTGAGGGCAGCCGCGCTCTGCAGGACACGCCATTGAGATATACGCTGTTTTTAACACAGCCTTTCTCCCCCGAAAGTAGTCCTCCAGCAGCCGCAAAATACCAGTGCCCAGTTGAGATTCTCTAAGCTCCTTTAAGATGGCTGGTCTCCATACAAAATCGAAGGCTCCCCTCATGTCTAAAAACACGCCCATGACATATCTGCCCTCCGACTCCTGCACATACTTCCTCACGTCCCAGAGGGTATCGTCCACAGAGAGGCCTGTTTTGATATTAAGGCGTGTACCCAGCTTTCCAGATTGATAGCAGAACAGATTGATGCTTTTCAATCTGTGTAACATTTACATTTTATCTGTGTTAACATTTCAGTAACATTTACAGAAATCGAAAGGGCGGAATATATCGTAATGATATTTTGTATGTACGCTTCTATCGATTAAGAACAGATAACTCATATTATTGTAGATTATTTTAAAATCTTGCCAATAATATATACTGAAATCATTTAACTGCTTTTTTAAATCAGTGACCACAATGACATAATCTATGATGATCAACATTTAAAAGTAACTAGTTTTTGAATCCTTTGTTGTCAGATATAAAATATTTATTTACTTAATGTTAGAGACATACTGAGTATGTGTAGAGTAGAGTCTTTTCATACGAATGCAACTGATTATAGTCGATTCAATTAGATTTGGAGTTCAGTAAAAAGTATAGGTTAGGCCAGTGGTTTCCAACCTTTTCGAATTCTCGCCCCCCTTCATTAAATAATAAGTTCCCTGCGCCCCCCCCCCTCCTCTCTGGTTTAAATATTGCTATTTACTGTCATAGTCGGCACAAGTCAGAGATAAAAAATGATAAATACATAATTATGTACTCATATGTATGATTGAATGTATAGGCTTACCTTTACTAGTGTGATGGTTGCGCTTGCTTCTCTGAGCAGAGTTTCTCAAATCTTGGAGAATGTGATGAAATTGAGACCCGTAATTCCTTTTCTATTACTAAGCGAGAACGGTATTTTGTTTTGAGAACAGCAACTGAACTAAATCCTGATTCACACAAGTATGATGTCGCAAAACGTAATAAAATAAAAACATAATAAAGTAGCATTTGAAATAATTTATAATTGTATTTAGAAAAATTACTTAGTAACTAAGTAATTTTTCTATTTATGAAGTGCTTGCGCCCCCCCCTGGCAGCCCTGCGCGCCCCACAGGTTGGAAACCACGGGGTTAGGCTAAGTTGCAGTGGCAGTCCCCCAAGGGAACACACATAGACCAAACATTGGTCCCTTGTGAAACCACGCTTTTTGTTAGCACGTTGTCACTGAGCTAATCGGTCGCCCTTCTTTTTTTTGTAACTTTGAAGGTGAACCGTGCAAAACTATTTGACTAAAACATAGAAGTTCTTACATTACTGAATACGGCAAAAGGGCTGAATTTCATCGAGGCATTCAAGCTAACTAGGGTATTTTAGTGCAGAAGGGGGTAGTACAGTAGTTCCTAGGACGCAGTGCTATAGACGCACTAAAATAATAAACCATGTGACTAGTACTATAATACCTATAAACCTTCAAAAGTTTAATAGTTCAATGTCAATAATTAAATATAAATATGTTAATTCTTTTAAGTACAATAATACTGCGTTTGAAGCAATTATAATAAATGTAATACCTATAAGATCAGGATATAGGAAATAAAAGAAAAAAAATCTGGAGTGGCCTACACTCAACTTTACTATAAGTAACTTAATATCAAATTTCTTGAGTATATAACACATAACGTCTCATTTAAGCATAACGTAAACATCTAAATGGGATATGATTATTTGTCTTTCATTCCTGAGGTAGTACAGACAGTGATTGAAGGACATATCAATATATAAGCTTATTTTTTTGCATCAAACAGCTGATGCAAATAATTTCATTAGTATAACTACAGCAGTAATAACATTTTTGAAAAACCAAAGTGAACATTTCTTGATACGAAATATTCTCCTACAAGAGAACATGGATTTTGTTCAAATAGCCAGTGGATTACGAGTACATCGTTTACTTGACATCCTTCTGCACTGAATATTAAAATAAAATTTTCAAATTTAAAACAGGAAAATACCCTTTTTTTCTTGAAAAACATCATAAACAGCGAAGAAAAAATGTTGTTTTAAGATGATTTATAATTAAAGATGTACGATAATTATATTTATTAATTTCTAAATGAAAGATTTCAATTTTGAATTACCTTTTACATTTTTGGTTTTTTATAGAATTATTATACTGGGAATTTTATGGCTTCTTAGTATTTAATAAGATCATTTTCCTTCCTCTTTGTCAAATAACATATATATATAGGAATTTTTTGAGTGAGTGTTATCCTTTTCCTACCTCCTACTCTGTTATAAGTTTGCTATGAATGTATATTGAGAAATAATATATTAGTAATTAGCCAGTTTACATACTCAAATCGAAGTCAAAGCCGGTTATTCAATATAATTTAAATATTTTATAGTTGGTAGCTTCTAATTTTTGAAAATAATAAATATGAACTATTAGACTAGAATTGTAAAAAAAAAACTGGATATTTCTCAACAAACATAAGTCCTCTTTCTTGAGGAAAGAGTCATTCATGACATTTAAATAGCATGGAAAGGTACTACATTCACAATGATAATGTAATTGTAACTAATATTAAGTTTTGCTCAAGAGTGCAATATATAGATTTATTAAAGCATTTTATGAGACAAATCCATCATGCCATGGAAGACAAAGGTGATTTATTTATGTTTATAGGCGGTGAATTTTTTACATGTAACAATATTATTCCTCTTACATCTCATATAAGTCAATAAACTATTTAAATTGTTCCTTTATAAATATCAATTTTATCTCAGTGGATTCGCTCAAAAAATTTCTAAGTCAATGTAAACAATGTAAAAAATATAAAAAATTCGACAAGTATAGCAGGTGATCTCTTAGTCTAGGATAAACAAACAGTTTTGCTCTTTTTCGTAATTGAAACTTCATGAATTGCTAATTTTTCGTTCCATTTTTGTTCAAATTTTCATTATTTTTTAATGAGCCGTTTAGCGTCAAAAAAACATTTTCTGAAAACAGAAATCGTACTGTAACGCCCCTTTAGCGAATGTAATTTTGAAAAAAAATATCTCAACTCATTCTCCACATAATGTTCTATTTTTAGGCATAGTTTCATTTTGATCCGTCAAACAGTATGACTTGTATCGCTCTCACAAGGTTTGAGATTGAATTATAAGTCAAAATTTTTACATTTTATTGAAAAAAAAAATATTTCCTGTTGTTTTAAAATTCTGAATATATTTTTCGTTTGTTGCATTTGTAACTTCAAAGATAATGTCAAAATTTCAAAACTGTAGGGTTATCAGTTTAGGAGAAATAAATGTTTTCTAAAAAACGGTTTTTGGCAAAAAAAGTAACTTTCCCATCATGCATAATTTTCCGCAAACAATAGGGATCTTCGTCTTTATGGGGCCCATTTTTGTGTAAAATATCAACTTGATCCATCAAATATTCTGGACCGTAGCGTGGTAACAAGAAATGCTAACACACTCATCCACCCACACACAGACATCATCGAAAAAACTTCATAAAACGACTTCTGGGATCTAAAACATGTAATTCCGTCAAAATCTCGAGATCGAATTTTTTCACGATCACTATACTTTACTTATAGTAAAGTGATAATACGGCAGACAATCATAACAATAGCATCTGATGCAGCCAGCTTCTTCCAGACGGTGAAATCATTACGAGAGTAAATGCTGCTAGCAAAGCAAACAGCCATCACTTTTCGTTAAACCTAGACAATTCTATTACATCCTTATTTCTAAAACACAGGATGGACATCCTTGTAGTTGTTATTCCTAAATGTTCTAGGTATTTTTACTGAAAGAGATATTTTACCAAATGAACTTCAAGTTCGTGTTCATGGTCTCTTAAAAACCGATTTTAACTTATTTAGTATTTGGGATAGAAAGAATTTGCAAAATACAATACAAATATTGATGTTCTAAGTTTGAGTAAAATTAGTTATACTAGAAAAAATACAATCGTCTATCCCAGTTCGTTGTATTCATAGCTCGACCGGTTTCGGACGTAATTCGTCTTGAAGAACAAACTGGAAGTTATATTTCAGTTTGTATCTTTCAGTTACTCTATGGGCTCCTGAATAAAGGTCAGGAAGTACAGACAATCCTCGACTTGCGGAAGAGTCACGTCCCGAATGTCCGACGTAAGTTAGTAATGAACTATGTTTTTACTGTACGTTCTAGTAATGTACAGAGTTCATACTGTACTATACATCCATTAATTCAATTACTGTATCTTATAAAACATCTCTAAATCATATATTATAGACATAACATTATAAAATAATAATAAATGTAATTTCAAATACATAAATTAAATTCAAGCACAATATACGCATTTGTAATTTCAATTAAACCAGTTTTATTCAAATTTAGTTATGTTTGGCAGTGGTACTCGAAGAAAATTCAAATTCACGTACACAAACACTTCCTTTTATAATTTTGAAATTTTAATTTTTTATATCAAAAAATTTTGAAGGTAAAACGAATGAATGTCGAAAATTGTCTGTACTAAGAGGGACAATAATAGAAAAACTCCAGAATTATTTACACAAAATAGCTGTGGAAAGCATATAGGGACTTAGAGCACTGACATGAAGAGAGACGCGAAACAATCATTGAACACAAGGACAGAACAAAATGAAATCTAATTAAGACATAAATAGCAATTATGAAAATAAAATAAATTACTTTGATTCACTAAGAAAATATCGACAATCTACTCAAAAGAAGTTATAAATAAACGATAACACAGAACACAGTTCCCTCTTGGTGATTTACTTATCCCTGAATTAACTTTCAATGAAGACATGGGATTTGTGTTTCATACATTATTAATAAAAAGATTTGTGTAAAAAAGTCTACAAAATTATCAATCTTTATAAAAAAAGAAATATTATACAAGTGTAAGGTATTTTTCAGCAAATTTAGCAGCTTCATCCAAATTAAGTTCTTTTAAAGAATTGTGTAGCTTTTCTGGAGTGGCATCCTGTTCATTGCTGTACCAAACTTTCAGCATGTTGTGGGCTTTTTCAAAGTCGACGGGTGAATAGGTAGCGAAGAATTCTATCTGCAACGGAAACATTTATCGTTAAAAAAGGAAATAAACTAAATTTCCTACAAACTAGCAACACAATCTGAAAACAAATTCAAAATACAGACAGAAAAGTACAACTACAACTCACCAATTTTAGTTAGTTTTGCTTTTAGGCTTTTAGTTAAAAAATTGTTTAGTTTTGGCACTTGTGTGAAAAAAAATGCTCGCAGCAGTTGAAACAGTCGAGAATGGGATATATAAGTACAGTCAGTAGACACTTGTTATTCGCGGGGGTTACATTCCTTACTCCCCCACTCGCCAACCATGAATACAGAATGCAGTTTTAAAACTCCTATGTATGATATTATAAACGCTAAAATATTCTTATAAAACACATATTCAAGACATTGTACTTATTAAAACAGTAATACAATATGTTAATGTTGCAATCTGATGATATTCATTAGTAATATTACAAGAGGCTAGGTTAGGTCAGGTTGCAGTGGAGTCCTACGAGAGAACACACATCGGCCAGAAATTGAGCCACACGATGAACATTTTACATTAAAAGTTCTAAATTTTGCCGAACTCAACAGTACATAGAGTAGGGATCTTTAACGAGTACTTGACATCATACAGGCTCAGAACCAACGGCTTAACGTCCTCTCCAAGGGACGACGTGCCCACATTTTTTCACTTTCTGCGTGAATAAATCGTGTGCCAGAGTTGTATCAGACCCTGGGTCTACCGGTCCAGAGGCAAACACGTAATCCTCTGGACTACACTGGCCTCTAATATCGCATGTCTAACATGCATCTGTATTACACTTGGTACATAACAATTATTTATTATTTAATTCACTTAACATAGGGTTTTTTGATCTATTAAGTCGGTGTTGCAATCGATAAAGTCAGTGTTCCAACACCAACCTAAACCCCATATAACATAAAATTTCATGATTTAGAATTACATTTTTCGTTGTTTATATATTTAGAACATTATCGACTATATACCACCATGAAAAAATAAATGGTGCTCTTCACCTGACGAATAATTACAAAATTTACTCTTAAGAAAAAAGTTACTGATTTTTTTATTAATTCCATACTTTACTATCAATTAGAATACCAAAATGCGTATCACACTAATAGAGTTTTAAATAAATACTATAGAACCTTTTCATATTACAGTAATCTCTCGCTAGTTCGCGGTTCAGTTTTCGCGGGGTCCTGAAATGTTCAATTAAAAATTAAAAAAATATTCAACTGTAATTGCAGTAAATAATAAAAATATACAACTCGTAATGAAAAAGTACAGTAGTTAGTATTAGAGAAGAAAATATACAGGATTCTTCTTGTACGATCGAGAAAGATATCAAACAACCAGTCACTTGCTGGGTCAAAATATATTCTGAAGTATTAAATTAAAAGCTATTAAAAAATATTCAATAAAGACTAAAAATCAATGAAAAAAAATTAAAACATAATCATTTGTTACAAGAGAATAATAAAAATAACAAAAAATAGAAGTTGAAATTAATGAAAAAATAACCAAGGATGTTTCCTTTGATCAGATTGGCTAATTCATATCGCCCAACTTCAAGTTCCAACTACGCACTACACATTAGTCTTTGTTCAGAATTATTTCTTATTTATTTCTTTTTGATTTTCATTTTTATTTTCAACAAAGTACACTATTCAGTAAGGTCAGGATTCTCTCTCATTTTGGAAAGGTCGTTGTTTGAGCTTTAGAGGCTTTTATAAAGGTGCGTCCATTATTCGCGGATTTTCACTTTTCACGGGTGTCTTCGGTCCCCATTATCCGCGAAAAGCGAGGGATTACTGTATTACTCATAATCAAACTAGAAGGAAATGTAGCATACTTCATCAGGTTTGTAACCAAGTTTCTCGGCCACTTTCTCCCAATCTGTTGTTATTTCTGTGGCAATTTCATTGAAACCTTCTTTATCAAAGCGATCTTCCTCAGCAGACTGTTCTCTTGTTAAACCTGAAACATTATAAATTAATAAAAAGTTCCATTATAAAAAGTTTATGTTAAAGATGAGACTTAAAATCATTCATAACGACTTTTCTCTTCCATTTATTTTGGGATTCAACGGCTAAGGACTGCTCATGTACATCCAAAAATTGTGTTTACAAATTGGACTGTACTCGTTGTGATGCGTTCTACGTAGGACTGTCCTCTAACAAGCTCAGCCTCCGTATGAACGGTCATAGAGCATCCGTTAACAACAACTCCAATTTACCTGTCGCCATACACGCCAAATCCCACGGTCTGTCTTTTAACGACTGCTTCAGTGTGCAGATTCTGCGTCAGATTCCCCCTGGTGATAATACCGTGACCCTTAGAGCCTCTGAGGAGGCTCACATCTGGTTGCTCGGGGCGCGCAGTGCACCTGGACTTAACCTTAAAAGATAATTTTTTTGTACTTTTTTTTTTGTACTTTTTTTCCAGTATTCTTTATTCTCTAGTACTTATTTCTTTTTCCTCTTTCGTATATTTTGTGTATATCTATTTTGTCTTCTTCACTTACTACTAGTTTGTTTTATCCTATTTTATTTTTCTAAATTCTTATTCTTAACTAGTTTCCCATACTTACCCTTTTATTCAGTCTCTATCTTTTATTTACTAAAACAACCAATGCAAGTTTTTGTATTGTATTTTATTTTTATTTATTTATTTATTTATTTATTTTTTTTCTTCTTTTCTCTCTCATTATTTTTGTTTCTTATAGTTTGTTTTTATCTTATATTGTTTATAATTTTTCACCTACTTATAGTTTTACCCAACCAGTACTGCTTATCTGAGCTTCTGTTTATATCTTCTCCTAATTTTATACTTTAAGACCGGGTACGGTTGACAGCACTGGCGGTTGCCGGGTTGGTTACTTGCCGTTGCGCCTACAACGTGCTTGGTCTCCCATTCTCTTTTCTCCTGAAGACGGATTACCCGAAAATTTGAGTCTGTAAGTGTGTTTCCCTACTTTGTGTGTTGCTCTTTGTTAATCTCGAACTCGTATACATATATATATATATATCCACTTAAAATTCGAAAAAACGATCCAAACTGGACGCAAATCAGTTCACAAACGAATGACGGATCATCCGAAAATTTGAGTTTGTAAGTGTGTCTCTTTCTCTGTGTGTTCGTTTGTGAACTGATATATATATATATATATATATATAAAAAACAAATTCAATAATATATCAACCGTTTGGTAGGATTTAGACCCTTTTAACCGTCACCCTCAGAAAAGGAAGTGTTACGTGAGAAAATGGGCCCCAAGTGGATAACTTCACAGAATATGTGCAGGTTGACGACACATATGGTAAAACGAAAAAAGTACTAGAAGTAGCTAAAGAAGAAAATAACTGTGAAAAATTAATAAAAAAGACTTTTCATAAAAAATAAGTTTTAATCCAATAGAAAATTGGATAGAAATTGGTGTTGAATGAAAATAAATGAAATAACATTCATATAACATACTTTCAAATTTATGTAAAAAGGTGGAAGGAGTTTGTGATATCCTGATAAAAATGCGAACCAATCATTGATCAAACCATTTAAATGGTTAAATTTAAATACTTCACTACAAGCGGTGAAGTATTCTATTTTATCGAGATACATGGTAAACTAAGATAAACCAGGAATGGTTCAAAATAAATCTAGTAAATTTCCTCCTAAAGAAAATTAATCTTTGTTTTGCATGATAATATTACCTACAACTAAATTAATTTAAATTTAATTTTCTTATTAAAGAACATATACATCTTCTTCCCAGTAAATAAAATAGCGCTTGATTAAAACGGTTCTGCAATGTGTGGTAAACTATGAAACAAATCATCAGTTTTGTTTCATGAAGGAAGAACTAAGGTTTCGGTGTGAAATAAACAACATAAAATTATGAAATGGATGGTAGTTTAATTTGAAAATAAACATGATCTTTACCATTTTGTGTAACTGCCTGTTGTTCCATGACATCTGCATTGTCGTTGGAGTCATCTGAAGTCGGCGGACTCTCGTCCTGCCCTCCTCCTTCTAACTCACCTTCATCCCCCACCACTTCCACTGCATCTTCATCTTCATCAACCTGATGGAAAACAACTTCTTTTATTGTCATTTTAACTTATGTGTTTTGTGAGCATCTCTTGCTTAAAATAATTTCGAAAAAACCCCGTTTTATAACGTGCATTCAATGTTTCCAATAACTCAGTGATGACCTAAGACACGCGTGTTAACCGTGACATGTCAACCCATTTTGTGAGCAGAAATAGACATAGACAAAAAATTGCACAATATAGAGCTGGCACCACTCTAGTAATACCATTAAAAAAAAATGGTCAAATGACAAAGTTCATGACCGCGGCTTGGCCTTGAAGTGCTCTAAGCAGAACCTGCAATTGAAAAATTAGCACCGAACAAGTAACCAACTTCTATTTTGCTTATAATTTCTAGTTTATTATTGTTTCCTAAATGTATATTATTTTTCTATTTCGTTAACTTTATAGAATTTTTCGGCTAATTTTTCTTTGGTAAATGACATTTAAATATATGAAATAAATATCAAGAATATATATATCTTTTTACTGCTGCTGTAAATATAAATTGAAAATATTTTTAAAGTAAATTGACGTTAGGCTAATCATACCTCCATTTTCTGCTGTTTCGAATATATTTCAGAGGCGGTGACTCCAGTGTTACTGTTTGCTAGTTTACCCTGTTTCTCGTCCTCTTCCTTTGATTTCTTCATCAGGTCTGCTTGTCGAGCCTTCAGCTCTCCTGCCTGCTTCTTTATTCGGGCCTGGATGGCTCTCTAAAGCAATCAGAAAAACATGTATGTCATAAACATGTTATTACCGGATTAGGGACTCCAAGCGGTTCAACTTCAATATAGAACTTCTTTAATAGGTTGAAACAGCGAAGTTAGTAAAAATATGTTTTTACACAGACACTTAGTTCTCTAGATGGTCAACACAAATGGCTTAACTAACACAAACTACATGCTGCTATGATCTTCTAACCTATATACACCTTTGAAAAAAAAACTAAATTTATAAGAAAATAGAACTGAATGTTATTTCGTATTATAGTGTTTACATCTTCTCGTCAATAGATTATTATCTCCCTGATTGATCTTATCTTATTTTATCTTAACAATCAACATAATAGTATATTCTTTACTTACAATTTATCTCCATTATAATGAATCAAGAAAGTATATACACTATTAAAGGTATGAAGGCAATGTACTTGGTAAGACACAAAATTCATTTTTGGACTCACGGGGCCCACGTGTATTTATGTTAAAATCTTGATAACAAAATTTTGATCAGAACACAATACTTTAGTATGAAAGTAAAAAAACTATATATATATATATATATTATTAAAAATATAATCATAGTTGGCAGAAACTTTCTTCTTTATGAGTTTCTCTATCTTCCTAAATAAGGATTTCGTTGTTGTGACTGTGAATGACTGTCAACTGTGTAGGAAGTTTGTTATATAGTTTAGATACAACAACGAAATCCTTATTTAGGAAGACAGAGAAACTTATAAAGAAGCAAGTTTCTGCCAACTATGGTTATGTTTTTAATAATATGTGCTTAAAAGAAGGACTGCTACCAAAATTCACACACACACACACACAGACACACACACACACACACACACACACACACACACACACACACACACACACACACACACACAAGCGTCCTTTCCTGCGCTTTCACCCTTTTAAAATACCACTCTTTGTTTTCCCATTTCTTATTGTGGTTTGATCATATATATATATATATTACTACCTTACGATGAACACTTAACTAATACAACTACCTATTTAAAAAAAGAAGATAAAATATTGTCCAGCAGTTAGAAAGCATAGTATGATATGGCACTTCAATATTTAAGGGCTTACTACGGTTAAAAATAGAAAAAAAAAGAAAGAATAGTAAGTCTAAACATTGTATGCATACGACCTAACTTAAATCTTTAACGTTAAAAAAATGTAACCAAAGGAATAAATGAATTAAAGTTAATTAATAAACTTTTCACTTGTATTAAATAGATTTTCATTATCAACATTTCAACATTCCATGAGTGTATACATTTTAATTAACTTACGAAAGCCAAATCTCTCGACAGCTGTTTTGACAGATGTTCAATGTACTCTGGGATCTTGTTGGAAGCAGCCTGTAGTGGAGACGTAAAGCAGCGAGGGGATCCTTTCTGATGGTACAGCTTCAAAGTTTGCCAAATGTACTTCATGTCACTTACTCTCCTGCAGGCAGTTAAGTCAATTGTAAACAAGCAGAAAAATATATAATTGTACCTTAGAAAAAATATGAATTGATGAATACATCTATTTAAGAAGAAATGTGGAAGCACAATACGTGAAATCCAAAGAATAATAGAACTAGCAAGGATGTCTTTAAACAGGCCTATATATAATATATATATATATATTTATATCTGAAGAGGCATTCATATGCCTCCTTGGGGCTCGCTTTCCTCCTGGTCTTAACTTCTACCGTTAGTTATTATTATTTTTTCCCTCATTGTTTATACTTTTTCTTATTTAATTTTATTTTGATTCTTATTGTTGTCTTCATTATTATTTCGTATTATGTGCAGGAAAGGGCAATAGTCCAGAGAGCGATGTTAGAGTAAAAAAAGGAGTACACTAAGAAAATAGTAAAAAAACTATCCGCTAATTGTCAACCTTCTTCGATGAGACTATTGCCCTCGCCGAGAAAGAATCAAGTTTGAAAGTCCGCTACTATTGTTTATAATATTTTATCTATTAATTTTAATCAGAGAGAATTCGATAATATTTCTATATTATTATTGTTAATAAATATTAAGAATTATTAAGAAACAAACTTGATTCTTTCGTTACGAAGGCAATAGCCTCATCGAAGAGGGTTGACAGCAAGCGGATAGTTTTTTTACTTTTTCTTACTCTACTCCTTTGTTTACCCTAACATCGCTCTCTGGACTATTGTCCTTTCCTGCACTTTACACTCTTAAAATACCACTCTTCCCTCACACGCCTTTGAACCCCTCCCAATGATGTTTCGGCATCTTGTGTTTCAGTTGGGTTTTCGACTCTGATGAAGGCCGCCTGTTGTGGTTGAAAGATCTTAGTCTTTTTTTTTTTTTCATTTCATATTGCGGTTTGACCATATATAAACACACACACATATATATATACATATATGATCAAACCACAATAAGAAAATGGGAAAGCAAGACTAAGATCTTTCAACCGCTTGTTACGGTTGAAAGATCTTAGTTTTGCTTTCCCATTTTCTTATTGTGGTTTGATCATTGATTGTTATTTCACGTGTTTATGTGAAATCTTTTTATATATATATATATATATATATATATATATATATATATATATATAACCAATTAAATGAAACGATTCCACGAACTAAATAAACTATATTGACAAAAGGAACACACAGAAATGAAACAGAAACTCACTACTATATTTCGATGGCCTCGTCAAGCCTTTCTCGGTGTGACATTGACACCCTTATCCCTTTATATCCTCGCTGTCTTATTTTCTATCTACTTCCTACAATCCACAAGCCTTTCAGCATGCCTGACTGCCCTCGCCCAGCTAGACCAATTGTCTCCAATTATGGCTGTCTGACTGAGAGATTATCAGCTTTTGTAGACTACTTTCTACAGCCTTTAGTTCGCAGTCAACCTTTTTGTAAGGATACCTTTAATTTCCTTCAGATCCTTTAAAATGTTTCGCCCCCAAAAATCCTGTTCACCTCTTGCTCATGGTTACCATGGATGTCACATCCCTTTACACTTCCATTGACCATACTGAAGGTTTGGATGCGCTCCGATACTTCTTAGATCGGAGAACTCCACCTCTCACTCCATCAACCAATGTTATTATTCAGTTCGCTGATTTTGTCCTTAGGCATAACGCCTTCTGTTTTGATGGTAATTATTACCATTATTGCACTGCTATTGGCACGATCATGATTCCATCTTTTGCAAACCTTTTCATGGCGAAGTTGGAAGAAGATTACCTTGCCTCTCGCAATCTCCTTCCCATCCTTTACTTACGCAATATAGATGACATTTTTTTCATGTGGCCCCATGGTAGACATGAGTTAAACCTGTTCCTCACATCATACCAAACTTTCTCTTCATCCATTTCCTTTACCGTAAACCGGCTTGTTTACGTGTCCAATGCTCTTATTTTCTTTTTGGATGTCAGTGTCACCTATAATGATTGTCATCTTACTACTTCTGTACATATCAAGCCAACTAATACCGAGCAATATCTTCACTTTAATAGTTGTCATCCCTCCCACATAAAAAAGGCCATCCCCAGATCTTTGTCAATACGCGTTCACAAAATTTGCAGCAGTTTAAATTACCGTTCTGTCCAAATCGACTTATTAAAAAAGAAATTTTCTGACCGAGGTTATCCTCCTAAGTTCATTATTAACCGTGTAGTCTCTCCTGATGTACATCATAATTCTGGTCCTAGAAGGGATCGCAGTCACTCTACTTTCTTCATCACCACTTATTTTCCTGGTGTTCATAGGCTGGGCGCAGTCATCAAGGAGTTCTTCCCTATACTTTCTTCTTCCACCTGTACTTTTTCTGTCTACAGAGAGACACCTTCTATTTCCTACCGCAAACCTGCTAATCTTAGATCTACCTTTTCTCATATCTCTTCTCTCAAGCCACCACTGCTGGTGGTATAGTTCAGTGCGGGCGTCGTGAGTGTCTTACTTGTCCTATCATCATTCCCGTTCCTTCATTAGCAAAGTCACCTACCTACCCTATCTCTTACAAGACCTCTTGTATCTCTGGTAACTGCGTTTACCGTTTGGATTGCACATAGTGTGATGTTTTTTATGTGAGTTTATCTTCTTCCAAGCTAAGCCTGCGTATGAATAATCCAGGTCGTCCGTTGGTAAACGCAGTGACCTTCCTGTTGCTACTCATACCAGTTCTCACGGACTCAGTTTTAATGACTGTTTCCGTGTACAGGTTCTGAGACAGATAACTCATAACAATTCTAAAGTCACTCTGGGAGCTTCAGAAGAAGCTCTTATTAGTCTTCTGGGGGGTAGATCGGCTCCTGGACTTGACCCTAATCGTTGATTATTCCTTTTATTTATTTTAATTTATCTTTCGTTTACTTAATTATTTTTATTTGGGTTTTTTACTTGTTCTAATAGTTTTTGTTTTCATTTATTATAATTTATTTTGTTTCTATTTCTTTATCTATCCTTGCCTCCCATCCCTCCATAAGTTGACTACACTGTTTGAGTGTTTCTTCAAGACCACCGACCAGTCGTGGTTTGACTGCCGAGCGACTCGTTTCTACCCTCCTGATGACGAGGCCGTCGAAATATAGTAGTGAGTTTCTGTTTTATTTCTGTGTGTTCCTTTTGTCAATGTAGTTTATATATATATATGTAAACCTGAATATAGTAATCTGAAGTAATTACAAAAAAACAAGTAAAACTGTGGTACAGCACAGTCCTTTCAGTTATAACCCAAGCGAAACATGGATAACATCACTAAAAATCTTTATAAATAAAATAATGATTTTGTCTGTACATTACTTAGAACTGACTCATTTCAAGTTTTCTTTACGTTTCATACATTGGAGAAACCGAATCCACCCTTAGAAAAATTTCTGTCGGTTTGTCGGCTTGTCCGCAAAACTTTGTCACAGGTAAACTCAGCTACCATAAGACATATAAAGCTGAAACTTTTACAGTAGATTTGTGTAGGTCTAACTTAAAATATAGGCTATGAGTTGATTGGAAATTCAACGTAGAAGTGAAGTTATGGACGTTTAACGCAAAAATGTTTGTCACAAGTAAACTCAGCCACCATAAGACATAGCGAGCTGAAACATTGACACTGGATTTGTGTGTGCCTAACTTAAAATATGAGCTCTAAATAGATTATTAATTCAGTACATAAGCGAAGTTATGGGGCTTTTAGCTGTATTTTCCTAACTTCACAGACAAGTTTGTTTTTAAAATACACAGGTGTGGCAAGTAGGTATTGTTAGTTGATTTTAATTTCAATTGAGCATATGAATATATTGCGTATTTGACATCATTGAAATGGTGTTTCACAGAGTTAAGGATGTACTTTCTATTGAGAATAAATGTTTTGTAAACGAGCAATTCTCAGCCCTTAATATGAACAGGCATAAGAAATCAACAAACAAGTTCTTACGCTATATGAAGCCGAGGAAAGAACTTACAAGTCAGTAAAGAGATTGGATTAGTGATGAAGAAGCAGTTCATTATCTAATTGAATTTCTTGATTCTGAATTTATTTCTCCTGGACTGCCTGCTCATGAGTAAAAACTTAAAGTAGGAGCACCAATGATGCTGCAATTTATAGCAGTAACAAATTTCATGTTACAAAACATGAGTGACCCAAAAACTGTGCAACGGGACACGACTCTGAGTTCGTGCTCTACACAGATATGCCATAGAGGCGGACATAATGACTGGATGTGGTATTGGGGAGTCTGTGTGTATACCACGCATACCATTGATTCCGAGCCACTGTCTGTTTCCACTCAAATGATTGCAAGGTCCCCTCAGAGTCTATTTCGCAATGACGTTAACTAAGTCGCAAAGGGAGACTTTATCTAACGCAGGAATTCAAGTTAGCGAAACCAAGTTTTTCTCACATGGTCAACTGTAGTTTACTTGCTCAATAGTCAGAGGTTTCAACTGATTGTTCTTCCATGAACCTGAAGGACAGACAGCTAATGTAGTGTATACAGAGGCATTTGTTTAACACTGTACTAATAATGGTGTTTTCTACTATTCTATAATTTCTAATTATAGTATTAGTATAATACTATAATTGATATTTTGGAATACCAAGTATAATAGCATTTTTGATTCCGTCAAAGACGGGTACATTTGCTAGTAATTAATAAAATAAGAATCTATGTAAGGAAAATGCAGAAAAGAAATGTCGGTTTTCGACAAAATATCAAATAAAACACTACTTAGAAAAACAGGTATGCAAGATATAGGATTTGTAATCTTTGTAAGACAATGAAAGTGGGCAGGACATATTCTAAGAACTAAAGAGAACGATGATCGAGCTATTGTATGCAATGGAGAAATACAGAGAAGAGTAGCCACAGACAGAATGGAATGGAGATGATTTAAAACGGTATACTTTTAAGAATAGTTTCTAAAAAATTGTGAAGCTTGTTAAGAAACAGTTATCAGCTAAGTTTTATGTAATTTTCAATAATGTATTATTAAGGAAGGACTGCTACCAAAATTTTAAGAATGGTTAAACGAAAGAAATATTACATCATTCAGAATATTTAAAAATATTTAGTCCCCCAAATTGTATAATGGACTCGAATTTAAATCAATAAGTAATTTATGTACAAATAGCTTTTGGTAAAAAGTGTTACTGTTAATGAATATTTAAAGTTATTTTAAGGTAAATGACTGATCATTGGACTGAGTTGGAAAAAATTCAGTAGAACTAAAGCCTACGTAGGCAAACACAGCTACACTGATTTGTTTTGAAAACAATAAATGGCTGTTATTATTATACTTGAATTTCTGTTCAATGGCGGCAGCAGGATCTGCCTCCTGTAGGATGTCATCTATTCTTTTCTTCAGGTTAGGATGATTAGTAAAAGTTCGACATTTCGATAAAAAATCATTCTTCAGAATCCACTCTTGTTTCACACCTTGCCTGTAACAATAGTTCAACTTTAAGTATAAAAAGTAATATTTAGCTATTCGTTATGACTAATTTAAATTAAATTTATATAAAGCAAAATGAAAATGTTTTCAAAAGAGACATCGAGCTTCCAAATTGGTTCAAATTAAATGACTTGTTTGCGTGTGGAATGTAGGAGAGGTACCACAGAAGTGCCTTTCTAATTACGATGTACAGAAGTAAACACAATTTACATGTTACACGCTCGATGCTCTTTGTGCACCTCTGGTGAAGAAGTGGCATGTTCTGATCTGGCGGATGCTCGGAATAAACTCACTCCAACATTTCAAACAACATACTACCATCTTTACTGAGCTGCAAGAAAAGAAATGGCTGAAGCTTTAATACAACCTAATGTTGTACTTAAAAAAACTAGGTTACAACTTCCTTAATCATAGGATTCTTCAATCCTAAATTAAGGGTGTAACACTTGAAAAAATCAGGGGTGTTCTATAAGTAACGTTTTTATTAGTACAAAGGATAAAAAAACAGAAAACATTAAAATATGGGACACTTTATGACTACGATATGGGAAAAGAAACTAAAATGTGGAAACGTCAGGCCAGTATATCCAATAATGAAACAACTTCTAAAGAAATCAAATATTGCACAATGAAATGAGGGTGATCTGTCACAACCAAAGCAACAGTGATACTTTGAATATGAAATGAAAATTAAATTTACCTGCAACCGTTTCAAAGTTTTAGGTAATTTGACACCCAGTTTATTTTAATCCTAATATTTCTGAAAAAATATCAGGAGTAACATGTATACTGTTATTATTAGTTATTATCAGTTAAAGCCATAAATCTGATACAGTTTTGTAACATGGGCTTTATAAACAGGACACACGAAATTTAAATTAATATGTGACCTTATAATAGCAAGCAATTCCAATTCAAGATCAGGAAACCTTCTAGGCTGCGAGATCCATAAAATCAAACATTTTCAAGCATACTTGAAAATCAAATAATCTTTTTTTTTTTACTAAGTGGAACAAGAATATCAGAGTTTAAAAATATGTTTATAAAGATGTTAAGAAAGATGTGAACCACTCTAAAGGTAAGCGAAGATTCATATATTTAAAATTAAACCTATAACTGATAAACAAAACGGATAGTAAACGTTCACGGTTTTCAATGAATTTAACCTCACGTCATCTTCTGGAGAAATGAAAAAATGAAGAAGGTGAGACACGAAAAAGGTTAGGAAACCGTTAAAAGTGAAAATTAGTGTAACCTATTTTTGCTACCCGGAGCCATCGTAAGACCTTCAAAATTGCAGAAAGTCATCAAAATATTTATTTTCATGGAATTACAATCAAGGATCTAATTTTAGACAGCTGTTATTAGTCACAGATTTTCATCTTATTATAGTACATACATGCTTACTTTTGACTAATAAGTTTTCCAGTAATCTTCGACTCAGCGTATATATCTCCAAGCCGTTTTCCTTCAGAAGCAACAGTAACTGTTTGTTGTTCCTTCGTCATCTGACCTTGAGGAACAACTTTCTTTTTCACTGTAGGACAACTTTCATTCTTCCATTTATTCCAGTGCTCTTCTCTCTGTAAAGAAAACACAAATAATGTTCGCTAAACTAGAGACATTATTAAAAAAAAAGTTTCGTTATTTTATACGAGTTTTCATTTTTCAATTCCGAAATCCATTTTTTTGCCTCATAAATTATATGAGGTGAACGAATACCCTCCTTATATTTGAGAACATGAAGGACGGATAAGAAACAAATCAAAATATAAACTCGTAAGTTTATATAGCAAAATCGGGAGCATAGGCAGGGGGATTTTGTCGAATCCCCACACTATTAGAGGATTTAAAAACTTTTCGGCTTTAAACCCTAACAGAGGCTCTAAGTGTGTTCAGCACAAGGAATGAAAGTGTGGTTCAAATTTATTTGTTTTGAATCGGAACCTATTTAAGCCAAGGGCGAGTCACATTACCAGAGGCACCGGTAATGTGACACACTGTGTCACCCATTTAAGTATTAACCAATCCAATTGTTACTTCAATGATCTAAAGGGAACCGGTCTATTCAATATGACTAAAGCTTTTAGGAGAGAGGTATTTTACCAATACGCTGAATATATTTATTTTCCACTGAAATACTGATCATACAAAGTTGGACATTTTACATTTTCATGACTTGTCATTTAGTATTGGGTTCGCTGTGACTAGTTCCTGACTTAGGATGACTAAATTCCGATAGACTAGTTATAGTTCTAGAGTCCCTATGAAGAAGTAGTTTATACTCTAGAGGTTACCTGAATAGTAAAAAAAGTAGTAGTGGCCTTTGACTTTTACGAATAAGTATGATATACTTTATATGTGCATTTCTTGAAAGCAGGCACTCATCTTGAATGAATCCTGGCTCTGGGTCATGGTACTGAAAAGAGTCCAACAGTCTTCAACCGCACTTTTGAAACTTTAGAAGCAAATTTTTGTTAGAAGGTTCCCACATTTCCACCACCTTGTTAGAATGAAAAGTTGTTGTACATCTCCTTTCTATACAACGTTTTCCCAAATTTGCTTGGTTGTAGGATTAAAATCGTTTTTAAAATGGTTTCAGTTTATATTACGATTATTTAATTGTAATCCATTGTAATTTTTCTGGAAAGTTGAATACTTTATATATGATATTCATTCAGAGTTATACTCATTTTTCATTATATTTAAAAAACAATTTTTTTTTTCTTTAAATATACTAATAACTACCGAGGTTAGCTCAGTGGCAAAGTGTTCGTCTCTGACCTGGTAGGTCGAGGTTCAATACCCACACTCTGAGCCTCGATTTATTCACAAGGGAGGTGAATAAATTTGAATAGATCGTCCCTTGGGTAGGATATTAAACTATCAGTCCCTAGCCTGTACGCTGTTTGGTATTCGTTAAAGATCCCTACAACGAATAATATATTGTTTTATTCGAACTAAATAATATTTTATTATTTATTCTACAATCTTTCTATAACAATATGCCAAGTTAGGTTAGGTTGCACACAAGGGAACACGCTAAGGCCGAATATTGGCCCTTTGTAATACCGAACTATGAAGACTGATTCTACCTTGGAAGCCCCACATTTTGCCTAACTTCAGTGCAATTTGACTAGGTATCTTTAACGAATACCAAACAGCGTACAGGCTAGGGACTGAGAGTTTAATATCGTACCAAGGGACGATGTATTCAAATTTATTCACCTCCCTTGTGAATAAATCGAGGCTCAGAGTGTGGGTATTGAACCTCGACCCACCAGGTCAGAGGCGAACACTTTGCCACTGAGCTAACCTCGGTAGTTATTAGTATATTTAAAGAAAAAAAAATTTGTTTTTTAAATATAATGAAAAATGAGTATAACTCTGAATGAATATCATATATAAAGTATTCAACTTTCCAGAAAAATTACAATGGATTACAATTAAATAATCGTAATATAAACTGAAACCATTTTAAAAACGATTTTAATCCTACAACCAAGCAAATTTGGGAAAACGTTGTATAGAAAGGAGATGTACAACGACTTTTCATTCTAACAAGGTGGTGGAAATGTGGGAACCTTCTAACAAAAATTTGCTTCTAAAGTTTCAAAAGTGCGGTTGAAGACTGTTGGACTCTTTTCAGTACCATGACCCAGAGCCAGGATTCATTCAAGATGAGTGCCTGCTTTCAAGAAATGCACATATAAAGTATATCATACTTATTCGTAAAAGTCAAAGGCCACTACTACTTTTTTTACTATTCAGGTAACCTCTAGAGTACAAGCTACTTCTTCATAGCGACTCTCGAACTATAACTAGTCTATCAGAATTTAGTCATCCTAAGTCAGGAAACTAGTCACAACGAACCCAAAACTAAATGGCAAGTGATGCACAAGTGCTGTGGGTCAGGTCGACGACCTAGTGATACGGATTGTATTATACGGCTTTTCACTGATACCATAAAACTCATGGTCCCGGGGGATAGAAAATGTTCAATTAAGACAGAAGGTGTCCTTACTAAGGATTGGAGGTAAGAGGGTAGCGGGTCCGGATAAAAAAAACCACACAGTTTAGTATACATTATAATAGAAAAATACCAGACAGTAACTGATTGACAGCTAATGAAGAGTCCAGACCGTTTAATACTTCATATTTTTGTAAGAAAATAACTAATGCAATGCGAGGAATCCCAACGTACTCACAAGTAGAACGCATTGCTGATTCCTAGAAATTGGAATTAAAAAACATTGAGTACTAGAATCTACCGATTGCGCAATTATTGCCCCAGCTAGTAAAATTAGTAGAGCCTTTAAAATATTAAACCTCAGAGGTCTCCAAAAACCAGTACAGGAACTTGTTTAAATCTGCAGACAAAAAAATATAGTGATACATTTCTATTCCTTTTATTAGGCCTGAAAGATATTTTATTTTGAAACGTGACCTCGTGATATCACCCGAATGAACATGAAATAGAACTTGATGACGTATATTCATGCATGATCCGTCATGAGGTGTTGGTTGTAGTTCGCAACCCAAGGAAGGGTGGAACTTGATAATTCCTGGTTTCACCAAGAATTGCTGTATGTGAAGCGGATAACCTTCTCCAACGGTTGCTCTAGTGAACAAGAGCACTTCTGTCTCTAATAGCACACATTGTTAACATTGTGCTGACTCTTCTATACAACTGATACTCAAGTTCTTTGAACCCTGAATCTGGATAACCGACACTTATAGCGGAAAATTTTGTTATATGGTAGGAAAAAATCAACAGATGAGTCAGTCATTGAAAATATTGAAGAGTAATTTACACACAGAATTATTTTATCTATAATCTTTTTTAGGATTTCACATTCTAATAATACAATATACAGTTCTTATAAATTAAACATGAGCAAATTCCACAATAATCGCAAAAAAACTAAAAATCTACTCACTTCGAGAACTTTTACAATAGATTTCAGAAACTTCTGCCCATCAGTGCCAGACTCCTTGCACAACTTTTGAATAATTGTTGTTGATGATTTAATCCAATCTTGTTGTTCTTGTTTCAACACGTAATACTCCCTTGAAATCAGAATATATTCAAATATATAACATATATTTTGGTTCACTTTGTTTCAGAAAGTTATTTACTTATATACCCATATACCTATAAGACATACAAATGAAATTGTAAACGGGTAAACATGCCAAATCACAAAGAAAGATACCTAGTAATAACAAATTATTAAAAAAGAAGCTTAAGGAGACGTTTTAAGTATTTTTAAAATTCATTTTACAATCGTTTAAAATTTATATTAAAACAGAAAGGAAGAAAAGCCTCCCTTTTTTAGATATAAAACTTATAAGCGGTGGAACAGTATTGTAACAGACTATTATAGAAAACATTCAACTACTTGAAAAATCCTTAATTGCTAATTTAGTTTATTGTGTACAGAATTTAGCTAAGAAGGTAATTGAAATCAGTAGTTCATGCTCTTGCAATGATACTAAGAGAAAAGTAAAAGTATGATAGCAAAAAATAATTACCCCATAATATAATTGAATGTTTTTGGTCTAGATATTTAACACAACAATAATATTCAAACCATGCAAACTTTAATCTGAAAGTTCAAAACAAGAATATTTCAAACTTTCATATATTGAAAAACAAAGTATTTAGTTCAAAAAAGTCGTTCAACGAAATGCACCCGAATTGACTCCAGCGTTTTATAATAAACGAAAATAATCTATAAAGGCGTGACAAAAGATACTATGAAGAAAATAGCGGATTTTTTTATAAATTACACGTATTTTCGACTATTTCCAGCATTCGCATTAACAGGTTTTCACCTTTGGTGTTTGCTCTATGGGCGGAAAGTGTGGTTCCCTTATTATTTGTACTGGGTATGCCATATAATTGGGTTGATTCAAAATTGGGAGTCTTAAATTTTGCGTTACTCATCTATTAGAGCGGGGATCTTTACCGGTGCCTGACATCGTACAGGTGCAGACAGCTTTACGTCCTCTCCGAGAGACGGGGTACTCAGATTTATTCACCCCCTGAGAGAATAAATCGAGGACCAGAGTGGGTATTGAACCCCGGACCAACCAGTCTACAGGTGGGCTTACCTGGCCCCAGACCCGTAGCCTATATCAACATAGACGGTAGAACAAATAAAACAACATTGAACAATAAGAATAAAAAAAAGTAATATAACTCCTCTTGCATTTGAAGCATTTTTGATGATGCAATTATTATATATAAAGAACAGGATGAACAGAGAAGGGAAATACTAGATTGTTTTATATTAAAAGAATCAAATATTCAGTAATTATAGAAATGTCATAGACAATTCAAATAGTACATATTTAGATGTACTGACTGGACTTCTCAAGAGGTTTATATTAAAGAACCGTCACAATATACTCGTACTCGTATATTAAGGAGTATACAAGTTTAATCAATCTTTTTTTGATTTCAATGAAAATTCACTTCTTGGTTACTTATTAAAAAATATTTAAATATAATTGAATTGTCAGCATTCAAAGTATTATCTCCTTAAGAACAACAACAAAAAGGAAACAATTAGACGACAATATCAATTTAGAATATAAAGTTTGATAAAATCGAGAAGGGCAGAGATGGAGATAGGTAAATTCAATCTTCCACTTATTCAACCTCCACCAAAAACTTAAGTAACTAAAATTTTACTGTTTAACTTTTATTGATAAATACTGAAAAAAAAAAATTGTTTGGACTTGCAAAGGTTTCTATGGGAGTTTATGGACTACTGTACCTTGGTTTTAACGAGTAAATATTAATAAAAATACTCTATTTCAACGGGATTCCTTTTTTTTCTACACACTATATGGAACAGGTTCGATTGTATGCTGAATATATATACTCATTAAATATACATACGAAAAGGACTCCTAGGTGTAAGCATATAAACATATGAAATTATACAAAGATTGAAATAATAAATGAAAATATTACAAATACTTACGGTCTACTTTTGACAACACTGCGTAGATATTGAAATAAAATCAAATATTGAACATATAAAACTCTCCTGAAGTTAGTATCATTCAACTGGAACAAGAGTAACTTCGGACTCGTCAGATTCTTTTGATAATAGCTTCGACATGAAACATCCACCGACTTGTTTGATTTGTTTACAATACTTTGAACTTTAGAATTTGAAAGTAACTTTAAAATCATGTTTGAATTCTAAAACACAAAGACATTGATTAGTATTTTAAAATAATTTTTATAGTTTAAAAAAAAATAAATATTTATTTTCTTTTTCAACCTCTTCGAAGTCCTTCCATTTGTTTTCATCATAGCAGCTGTTAGGATTATGGAAGAAATCTTGAATAGACCAAAATTTTACGTAAAAATCATTGTCCACTTTAGAAACCCTGAAAATTAATTTACTTTGATTAATAAAACAAAAATGAAAGGTAAACTAAAGCGAGTTATAGTTGTCAAGTTACATATGACATATACTTATAATTTCGCATGTTGAACTTGGAAAATTTCATTTTAGAGAATTAATGACTAATGAGGAAAACATGCAAATACCGAATTACATTTTACACGCATCAAGTTTAATTGAAACAGGGAGGTTTGCTTCAATAACACGGACGAATAAAGTTCAATCTAGGTAAAGAAACATAGAGAAATTAAAAACACACACAGTTACAGCCTCTAATTTTTGGTTTGAACCGTCTTCAGGAGAGATAAGAAAGGGAAACCAAGCTCACTGGTACAGAGAACAACTCCAACGGTATCTGTACCAGTGAGCTTGGTTTCCCTCTCTTTCTCTTCTCAAGACGGTTCAAACCGAAAATAAGAGACTGTAATTGTGCGTTTTTAATTTTTCTATGTTTCTTTACCTATATTGAACTTTATGTATATTTCCATGCATACCACTAAAGTGATTTTTATATATATATATGAATTATAGTTTGAGATGGTTTCCAACCAGTCAAACTATGCACATAATAGTTGAAAAACTTTTATCATAACCTATTACTTTTAATACTCTAAATTAACCAACTCTTGATGGCAATTACATCTAAAGTTATGAAACAAATCCCAAAAAATGGAAATACAGTATTAATATTATAATCACTTATCGTTAATAATAACAACAATAATGAGCAATTCATAAATTCTATAACCTAGTCCTTAATAAGCACTTATATTCAGGTCAGAAAAAAATAAACGCCAAATAGCACTTTACACTTACAGATCTTTTGGAATAATTTCTGTAGTCAAATCTCCTTCAAGATTCAATTCTTGATCTTTATTGATTTTAGTAACATTTTCAGAATTAAATTCACTTATTATATTCAGTCCTAAAAAAAATAAAATTTACATTATACTACATGTCAATGAATTAAAAATAATAAATCCTTTGTTAGTCTTATTTATTCAAAAAATTATAAGTATCCTAAACCAAATATTACTCACCTGAACGTTCAGAAAATGGGAAGAATTGAGCTAAAAATAATAGAACTTGTCCACAAAATTGTGTATTTTGTGATCTGGGTAGCCGCCTTAATAGGTCTAGAACGCAAAAAATTACATATTCGGTTCATTGATAATGGAAACTTAATAAGAGTTAGTTAATAATGTAAGTAAAGGTAAGTAACTAAAGGTAATCTTACCATTGCACATTCTTAAAATTGAATTTTTACATGAAGAAAAAAAAGAATCACTTTTCCAAATTGGAAGAGATTCCTGAACGAAACTAAAAAGTTTTTCTGCAACACTAACAGTTGCTGTGTCAAACATATCACTTAAAATGGTAACTGAAAAAAGAGGTGTAAGCATTTCTTTCTGAGCTAAGCCCATGACCATTTTTACAATTCTTAGGAGATTCTCTACATCATCCGGATTGGACGACCAAATTATCAGAAAATTCTCCCTTATTGCTTGCTCAAGAGCCAGACGTTTATCAGCATCTCTATAAAAAAAAATATTCAAATTTATTAGGTTTCAATTAGTGCAGTACACGATACACAGAACAATAATACTCACGAAGCACTTATCTCTTTCTGGGTTCTAACCAAATTCTGTGTGTCATTAGAAGTAATTGCATTAGCAACACTTTCCTAAAAAAAAGTCAATTCATTGCACAAAAGCATTATATTAGTGAACAATTTACCGGCAAATTATTTATGTTACCTTCAAAGTGTCCTTTATTTCAGGAAAAATAACATTTAAACTCTTTTCCATGTCTACTTATAAATATATTCAATATTCCATACTAATTGACTCCAATTCTTTAAAAATCAATGCTTAAACTAAATAAAAACATCTACATATACGTAAAACAAACAACATTTGCAACCTAAGTTGAACCTTCCACAAAAGAACCGAGAGCAAAATTGTCCTAAGAATACTCTAAATAATAATGTCCAAGAAATGTTAACATTATGAATATATTCTACAAAATATAATGGAATAAAATAACCTATTAAAATTTAGATTATCTGAAATCAGTTTTTAATTTTAGAAGGTACTGAATGTCTAGAATCGAAATACACATTTGAAAGCAAGTGAATATTAGTCAAGATTTTGATCTATAAAGTTTCACAGGTTATATCCTGTTCTTTTATAATTTCCTCAATCAAATTTAAAGACACCTGAATGTCCTAAGTTCTGAAGTTATCAATCAATCAAAAAGATCTATTAAAAAGTATTTATGTGTTAATATTGGTTTTTTATTACATTAAAGTGAACAGCAGTCTCGGAATTCACGGCCTTCAGATTTAGAGATTCGATACTACGAACAAACTTCTTACAATCAGGGTTCAACTGGAAAAGGTGCCCTGATATTGTATATATGAGTTGGCTTTCCTCTGTTATCCATCCCACTTCCTTTCCTGAGGACAATTTTTAAAAGGCCGAAATATTGAAAAAGAGTCCTAGTCTAGTTTTAATAAGGGTTTCTTTCTGTTTTCAAAATATATACATACATATCAACGTCCAAACTACAGTGAAAAATGAGAAAAAAAAAGACTAAGATCTTTCAACCGTAACAAGCGATCTTCGTTAGAGTCAAATTTCAACTGAAACCAAAGATGTCACACCAGATGCTTCTACAACTTTGGTTCCTGACTTCAACATCCCTTCTGATTACGAACTAATGTTTAATATATGAAATATATTAAGTGTTCTGTTCTGCATTAATTTGGTATAACGAGTTTGTCCACTGTTTTTGTATCTGAACTCTTGAATACCTACTATAAATTATCGTCCCAGATGTATAAATTTATAATTGTAAAGTTCAGATCCATGAACTTTCTAGAATATTTTAATGTTATTAAAATGAAATATTTATTGTGAGATGTATTTCAGCAGGAATAAAACATGATGGTAACAAGCATAAGATAATATTATTGTTAGAAGTTATAACTAACTGTATAGTGAACATGACTCAACCTACCTCGCAAATGTTTTCGGTCCCTGTCCATTTCCAGAGTAGACTGAGTAACTTTATCATTAAGGTTTATTTGGAATAGCTTGATGATTTCCTTGGCAGCTTCAAATACAAATTGTCTTCAACAATATCCCATCATATAATGTTAATATACTCCAGGTCTATTGAAATACTGAATAAGAACTACTCCCTCTTCAGTAGTATCCTCCCAACTCTTTCCTTTAATCCTAATATATTTCCAATATTGCAATACTCAATAACAACTTCTAAACTTTCAGTCTTAATAGTAGCTCCCCCCCTCCCCAATCCTTTAATCTTGATATACTCCAGTCCATAGCAATACTGATAAGTACTATAGCTCCCACTATTAGTAGTCCCCCAATTCTAACTAAAGCTTCAGTCTATTGAAATACTGAATAAGAACTCTTACCAGCACTCACATTATCTAGCAGTACTCTCCCATCCTTCAATTCTAATACAGCGTCTGTTCAAAAAGTAAATTTCAGTGAATGTTTTGCCCGAGACTGTAGGCGCCAGCTGGGATTGTGGTGGAAGGATCTGGCAACAAGCGTCAGTTATCTGCTGGTCGCATGATTCGTTCCCTGAGAGTCGTTGCAGTGACCCGGTGCAAGAAAATATGCAGTGTTCGTTGAGCAACGGATGGCAATCAAATTTTGAGTAAAACTGGAGAAGAGCTGCGGAAACCAC
The DNA here is from genome assembly GCA_026182355.1 of Hermatobates lingyangjiaoensis. Taxonomy (NCBI): domain Eukaryota; kingdom Metazoa; phylum Arthropoda; class Insecta; order Hemiptera; family Hermatobatidae; genus Hermatobates; species Hermatobates lingyangjiaoensis. The sequence goes on from JAPFBL010000734.1 coordinate 29,438, forward strand.
TCCAATGTTGAAGAAAGCTTTCCGATAGGCAATTTTTCCGGTGGCTCAAGGCCTCCGCAGAAGGTCGAAAAGACGTCAATGAAAGCCCCGCACTGGACAGCCATCAACACCCACTTCCGACGAGAATGTAAAATGTGTAGCGCGACTTGCTGAACACTGACCCCGTCTTCCAATCCAAAAGCCGTTCATTTCCGAAACATTAGGCATTACGAAAACCACTGTCCACGAAATTTGTCGGAGTCTTTAGAAATGAGAAGGCGCACTTTCGTACACCTGCTTCCTCGTGTATTGATTACCTCGTCAAGGTATCACCATTGTTCCCCAGCATCTTTACAGGCCCGATTTGGCCCTAGACGTTTTTCTGTTTCCACACCTGAAAACTCCAACAGAAAGACGGCATTTTGGGTCGGTAAACAACATTCAGAAGGCTTGCACCAACGGTTTGAAGGCGATTCCAGAACAGGACTTCCGTACGGCATTTGATGCATGGAAAACCCTCTGAAACCGGTATGTCGACGCAGGAGGAATGTACTTTGAAATTTTCTGAAGATTTGTTCACGTAGAACCAATAAAAACCATTGTTCCAAGCTCACTGACATTACTTTTCGAACAAACCCTGTATACTCCAGTCTATTCGAATACTGAATAAGAACTTCTACTATAACTCGCACTATTCAGCAATATCACCCCCCCCCCCCCCCCCATCCGTTAATCCTAATATACTTCCAGTCTATTGCAATACTGAATAAATGCTTAAAAAATGTTGAGTTTTCTGCAATGTTGATCGATGAGTCTTAACAAGGTGATGACTAATCAATGTTTATTAAATAAAAAGACAATTTATTGTAGAAACAGATTTACAAGTCCTTGACTTCTCGCAGCCTCCTCACTGCCGACCTGACTGAGGTGGCGGCAGTGGTGGCCACTACCCAGGCTCCGCCAGCCACTGTCCTCTTGCACCGCTTACACGACCAGATGCCTACACAGCTCCTCTTCATCGCCGTCTGAAACACAATTAATTCTCTTTATTCAATCCTCAAAAACAAATATCAACTCTATAACACTAAAAAAATGTAAAGTTTGAGGATTTATACAATTAGCTATACATTTGCTATAATTACAACATATTTGAACGAACTGTTTATTAATAAGGATGATCATAGTTTACACCGCATATTCATATATTGTTAAGATAACTTTTATTTCAGCTGAACATGGGAACACAGTTTGTCCCACTCACTTCAGAAAAACTGACTTATATCCTGGTTTATGAATAGGTTTCCTTGAAAATAAGCCATTATTTTTTAAACGAAGAAAAATTTCACGAATTGAAAGTGAGACCGCAGATTTTTTCACTAACACCAGAATACCCAATTTACGCTGGTTTCGAAACAGAACTCCTTGAAAATGAACCCTACTACCTTATAACCTACTGCTCATTATTTTGGATAATAGATTAGGTTAGTGTTATTTCGAGTAACACATGAAGGACTTAAAAGTTAACAAAATATAAAAACATTGTTCTTTCTTTATCGATTATTGGTTCAGCGTCAAACAGTAAAACAACTTCAACAGTTAAAACAACATTGACTAAGTCAATGTTTCGTCTATATTTGTAAACATCTTCAGAACTTTGGTATTTTTCTATTGCAAAAAAATTAACATGATCACTATATTCAAAACAAAACTAAAGTGATTTGAATCTGTTGGCTCAGACGAAATAAACGAAACGTTGGCTTAAAGGTGTTTTACTGTTTGACACTGGTCCAAACCTCGATAAAGAAAGAGAAATATTGTTGAATATACATGGTTGAGATAAGAAAACATTGGATATAAATAAAGACCTTCTTTTTAATCAAAATGACGATATACAAACTATTCTCGACATAAGTTTTAGTTACGTCCCGAAAGTAAGTTAGAAATGAACGTAAGTTGTTCCTGTACGTTCTATCAATAATAAATACCGTTCATACTATTTGATACATCTATTTATTCAATTACTGTATCTTATAAAACATCCCTAAATCACATATTATTAACATAACATTTTAAAATAATAACGTAAATATAATTTCAAATCATAAATTAAATTCAAGCAAAATACATGCATTTGTAATTTCAATTAAACACTTTTATTCAAATTTAGTTACGTTTGGCAGTGGTACTCGAAACAAATTTAAATTCACGTACACAAATTCTTATAATTCTGAAATTCTATAATTTTGAATTTTTAACTTTGAAATTTTATTTTTTGACTTTTTTGTATTACAATTTTGAACGTAAAAATAATAAACATAAGTGGAGGATTGTCTGCATTCAAGTAATTTTAGAATAAGCTCTACTATCCTAATTTCAGAAAATCAAAGCATTCCTCACTTAACAATCCACTTTCTTCTTGATCCCTCTGTTACCCTCCGAAAGTGTAAAACCTGTTGTTCAGGTAACATAATCTCATACTTAAGTCCTTTATACACTACACAAATTGCTTAATCTTTAATGTCAAAAGCCGTGAATTATACTATACAATTTATTTAGAATAAGGTTGTGTAGCGAGTTATTGACATATACCTGGCTGGATACCGAAAGCCTGATATCATCTCCGAAGAAAAGTTTGACAAGATTTTTAATCTAACTAGCTACCTAATAAACCAGCAACTAGTAATAACTACATTTAACCTTCAATATTAAATTTATTAATAAAATTAAATTTCTACTAAGCATTATGTAAATCATATTATAATTTTATAAATTATTTTTTTATTCAGCAAACTGAAATTTAATATTAAAATAAATGTTTTAATAAAAAAAGAAATCATAACATTAGCATTTACTTCTTTCAGTTTCATAGCAATGTTCATATTAAACACAATATGTCTTCCTCTGTCACTAGTGACAAAATTAAACAAACACGACCAAGAACTAATATTTCAAAGTTTAAAAGGCCATAAATATTGTCAAACTGCAACACGCTTAAGTTATAATGTAAAAACATTCAGGTTACTGAAAGGACTCCAAAATATAACGTTATATTTATGTAAAAGCATAACGGACTCCAGTTACTAGTTCGTCCGTTCCTTGTTGCTTAACAGATATTTCCCAAAACAAAAGAACCCCTCACTCACAATAAAATTGGGGGAAGCACAAAAATATATATTGGCCAGTAAAACGATTGGAAAGGTCTTTTGATCATTTACATAATTTTTATGGACTTTCATTATCACTAATTAACACCAAAACAATTATTTTAAGTATCAGAATGGTCCTTAATTTGGGCCTCCCGAAACATATTTAAAATGACCCTTCCAAAAAAAACATTACTTCAGATAAGTTTCCGGTTACTCATCCCATCAGTGTTATATGTGCACTATAGAATACAATTACGTAGTTAATATATTCCACAGCAGTTACATACCTTCCCGCTGTCAAAAAAAAAAAACTGAAAAAAAATCACGCAAAGAGAATGTTTCATTGCAGACCTGATTTGAATTAACACTATTACTTCGCTCAAATAAATATTAAATAACACACAATGCTTACCTTTCCACAAAATGAACAGGGATATTTAGCGTGTTGGGTGATCTCAATTTTTTTAACCATCTTCCTAAGAGAGGCACCATACCTGGTGCCATATTTACCGGTTATTCCAACCTTTTTAGTGTGCTTTGCCTGAAAACAGTAAAGAGAGTCATTAATTGTAAAAATACAGAAAGTTAAAATTATAAATAAAAAAAGTGAAAGAGACACGTAATCAGTAATACACATATAATACATTTATTAACTACAGAGTGCTCCAAAAGAAAATATATACACTTCCTTTTATAGATTACTCTTCGGTTCATACTCGGACAGGATGTACTATCATTTGATAGGTTTGGTTTTCAGTTATTTTCAATGTTATTGATGATCAATAGCCCCTAGTACTAAAGATCGAATTCAAGAGTTTGAATGAATTAAATGTAAAGAATAAAACATAACGGGCTTATTTTGTCATCGGCTTCATTAAAATTTGTAAAGTGAAATAAATGATGATTTGAGATTATTGGAGCTACAGAGTTAAGAAAAACATTTTATATAAAGTTAATAATGGTATAAAAATAAGTGGAAAATACTAAAAACCTTTAGACTCTAAACAAAAATATACGGAATAAGAATGGTAGAAGGCTGTGAGTAACACAAATAAGTAAAACTAAACTACATAAAAAGGCATTACTCCCAAGAATTGAAAGTAAATGTCCCGCACGTTCTACTATCAAGATTTAAAAAGAAAGGTAGGGAATAGCTTAGTAAAATTATACTAATTAGACAAAAACCGTATATCATTTAAATAAGGAAAACAAAAAACATAAATTGATGAATCTAATTCAAGGAAAATTTAACCATAAAAGAAGTTTACTGTACTAAAGTAATAAAAATATATAAGGATGTTTATTATTTTACAACCACTGAAAATAAAACCAGATTTTATATAAATATTAAATAGATGAAAAAGGATAATAATTTCTTACCATATTGCTTACTGAACGTACGATGAAACCTCCTTCACAAATTCAAACTCCAGTGTTGCCATAATAGAGTTAATTTACTAACGGTATGACGAAATCATAAATGAAACAATATTCATTTTATTATATCTAATTAATTAACAAAAATAATATTCAATGTTAGATTTGTTAGAACTATGTTAGAATGATGAAACAACTAAATCGGAGTTAAAAAAATAATGATAAACTACATATGTAAAATAGTTACATATATTCCTTTTATGTTACATTCCTTCTATTCAAAATCAACAAGCCTTCAAGAAATTGAATGTACAATGATTAAATAGATCAATGACATGAGGTAGGAAGTTCACGTGTTGACTCTTTCAATCAACTGAAACGAGAGAAATTCGAGTGTGATTAAACACTCTTTATCTGAAGGTTTGGTTAGGGAAAGAGAAAACCCATTTCTTGAAGCAATAGCACACACACAGTAAACCAGCAACAGTGTATAACATAATACTATCATTATAGTTTGTTTACTGTCAGTTTGACACTTTTTTTGCTCATAGGACAAAAGCTTTGCTCAGATTGTATTTCTCACAGGGATATTGTAATTGATCAGTATGAGTTAAACATGCATTATATATTTCTTACAGTCCATGGATGTATGCGATAACAATAACAGTTTGAAGCACTTTGTCAAATAAAGTCAGGATCACTGTTGAATGTCATCTCAGCAAATATATCCTGAGGCTTAGGAAACAGGTGTCACTAACGAGTACTCTCCAAAGGTACTCACTGATAATTTCACCGAGTTTCCACTTTCTACATAAAAACAATCAAATCAAAGTCCTACAACTGGGTACAAAACCCGAATATTTGACTTATACCTACCAGATGTCCCATAATAGGTGAGACCATCTCACATTTTGATTTCTTATCTCACAACGAAACCTGTCCCCGCATTGCACATGTTTCGTTTTGTGTATTAAAAAGAAATATGAGTATTACTTATTTACATTTTTAAAAAGGTCCATTTTGAGTTTAGTTTTGATATTTGAAATATGGGTGCAATACTTTTCCAGAATTGATTTGCCATTCCAAAATACAGTTTGTTTTAAACATAGGAACTAAATAACAACATACTACCAAACTAGCACCATTTGTTATTCAAGTATCAGACGTGTTGTGCAGTTGGAAGCCAATATTGGAGAATCCTTCATGAATAACCAAGTTTTTACTGTAAATAGTACAGTACATATTATAATTCATGATGTCCTGTGTCTTGCATTCCACAAATACAACACCTGATCTCTGTAAGTATTAAGTCCAAGCAAGCTAAACAGCAGACTACGAAATTTTTATTCTGACCAATCCCTACACTTAATAGGCTCTCCGCCTTTAGGGCTTTACAAGAGCGAATGTGTGACTTAGGCATGATTCGGTACCTGTTAACCTGGTGCATTCTGAAATAGATCATCTTTACTTGAGGTTCTGTGATAACTAATCTTTACTACAGGTTCTGGTATGGCTCATCTTTACTAGAGGTTCTGGGATAGTTCATATTTACTAGAGGTTCTCAAATGGATCATCCCTAGTTGATGTTCCCTCAAGAAAAAAACTTTCTAGAAGAATTTGAAAAGATAGATAAAGAATAACGAGTCCATTTAAAATACACTGGTGCCTCTGCTTTCGAACGCCTCAGCCCTCGACCAAAATTTGCCTTCACTTCGGACCAAATTTCAGCTTTCGAATGGCCCACGTCAAGCTGTTTATCATTTATAAATCAATATTATATACATCCATATGTTTATTTCTTATGGCAAAAATTAATTGAAACTTCGACCACCAATCTGGAACGGATTAAATTCGAAAGCTGAGGTACCACTGTATTAGGTTTTAAGAAAAAAATTGTCATGAAACAGTGAATAGCAACCACTGTTTAAGTATAGAAAAGAAGGAAGAACTACAAAAAATTAATTTCTTTGGACAAAATCTAATAATTGTATAAAATTAAAATTCATATGTACTCGAATGTTCACTCAAAACAGATATAAACAGAAATAATTAACCATGCGTACTTTTCCAGAAGGTACTATTTTATACATTATTTACTTCATGTCAATTCAAATATTGACTTTTTAAATTGAAATTGTACAAATTTAGTAATATACTTACTTATTGTAAAGCTCTCCAGATTATCTAAATTGAAAACAGTTGGGAATTTTACTCTTTACTAGATTCACTGTAATTGTAAATGAAGAACTGAACGGGTAAAACATATATTTTTAGGTTTATTTATTTTTCTTTTTAATTATTCTTGGCGTTTCAGTCACTTGGACTAACCCAGTAAAGAGCATCCCTATACAATTCAGTAAAGGACCACTCAATCAACCAGTCTTTATTGGTAACCAGTTAATACCCTACAAAATCCAGGCCAAATTCTTAAGTATAATAATCGGCAGCTGGCTTACTTTTAAACACATCCAAAAGAAAAATATAAATTAAGTCTGGCACTAATGTCAAATTTGTAACTTACCCTGAATACTCCACAGGTAGTGATAGTGCTGAATACTGAATACTCCACCTCATTTATAAGATAGTAATTAGAGCTAGAATGACTTACGGAGGCTCGACCTGGTTACAAGCCCCAAAAAGTAATAAAACTCTCATATAGATAGTTCAAAATAAATATGCACTTTGGATGTTCAAGGAGAACTCAGGTTAGAATCAATTGACCAATTCAATAGTAGACTAAATAACAATTTCAAAAGTAAACACAAAGTTTTGCTCAAGATATTCCAAAATGTATTTATTCCACAGTCAAAGGTCAATGATTTATAACTAACCATAGAATTTATTATTTTTCCATTGAGAAGGACAAGCATAAGTCGCCAGTTGTAGTGTGTATTTCACCATGTTTAAGTTTATACACATGTTCATCGTAAAAGGCCAGGTTTTGCAAATGAGTTGCCTCCTACTCATTTTGTATGTTACTTTCTCAGCAAATTAAACTCCACATACCTGATTATAAGAACACTAATTACTGCATTGTTGTAATATTACCATACAAAACCCATAAAGAAACCAAGCACAATCTCAGGAATTTTTATTTTTTTTTTTACAAAACAAAATTCAATACAAAAAGTAACCGGTAAAGGTTAAACTTAGTAAAGGAACAAAAATATTTAATTCTAAGACGCTTCGTCTACTTCATGTTCACAAAGGAAACAGTGAACAGCAAACGATATTAGAGTCATAATAAAAAAATAACCTAAACATTAAACTAAAATATTTGATATAATACATGCTTTAAAATCTAATTTCATGTAAAATAATTTAAACGTATACATGGCCTAAAAACTAACCTGTAGTGAACAAATAAAAAAAATTAATAGTCATCATTTTTTTGAATAATTAAAAATATAATAAATAATGTTTGTATAATTAAAAATTGTTTATGTCCAAGATTTATTGCATAGAGTTTTTTTTTTTGAAAGGCACTTTTCACAAAGTTACTTTAGGGATTAAAATAAATGACTAACTGCTAATACGGTAGAATAAATAAAGAAATAGAATAAATAATGGTAAAGTGGCACGTATTTGGTAATTTTCGATGAAATTAAAAAACTAAACAAGTTCATGTTGAGGGGGTTAGTTTTCTGATGATTCGAAGACTGGGCCACAGGGTCTGAGAAATTCTTGTCCTATCTCATGAAGCCATTTATTCGACACTGCAACAACAGGAATAAACATATTAAAACAATATTCACTGGGTTTGCAAACCATTAATATTTTATGGAAGGCAACTCAGTGCAAGATCGCTGATTTTGCAATAGCGCTTTAGGGCCGAAAAGGAAACTGAGGACTTCTAAAGATTTCCACCTTTATCTACTCTGTCCTAGGGAAACATAGCCGCAAATTATGATAAACGGAAACGAAATTAAAATCAACTAATAATACCTACTTGCTAAAGTATTAGGCAACTAAAATACCGGTATTTCTTTTTTATATAGCTATATGGCTGTACACCTGTGTAGTTAGCCAACCACAGGTTAAAAGTCCATAACTTCGCTTCTACGTTGAATTTCCAATCTATTCAAATCTTGGCTTTTAAGTTAGACATACACAAATCTACTGTCAAGGGAACGAAAAGATAACGTGAAATGAGTCAATTCTAAGCAATGTACAGATAAAACCTTTCTTTTATTTATATATATTACACTACCTAAAGAACACAACATGAGATGGTAGTCTTTGAGGAGTTCTACCGATATACTTAAATTATTATTAGACTCTTGATGTGTACTCTAGCTGAATCACGTGGGTCCACTCTAGATGACGCTAAATGAGCCATTCCTCTGCACCTTAATCATTCGATACACTGACATATAAAATAAAAGAGATGTTTGTATACAGTTGTGGAGGATACAGACCCCACTTGGTTCCTGCAAGGACTGGGCAGGCAGCATGCCTGGTGTCATAATCACCCTCCCCACTCGAGTGCAAGTTGTACCAGAAGGCAGCCGTTCCTTTGCGAGGCCACAGAGACAGGTTTAGTTTCGGAAACACCGTTGCGCCTCCTTGAGCCACATCAGACATCTAAAAGCACAACTCTTCACTTGCAATATATATATATATAAACTAAAACCACAAAAAGAACACACATAAAAGAAATCACAGAAACTCTATTATTTTCGATTCCATCGCCATTGGTAAGATAGATTTCAGTCGCTCTGAAGACAGATAACGACTTAATAAAGATATCTATGTTCGGAGCGACTCGCATCTATCTTCCTTATGACGAGGTAATCGAAATATAGTAGTGAGTTTCTGGGATTTCTTTTATGAGTGTTCTTTTTGTCAATCTAGTTCACTTAGTACGTAGAATCGTTTCATTTAATTGGATATATATATATATATATATATATATATATATATATATATATTATATGTACGTTTCAGAGTAAACTATAGGCACACAATCAATCAAAAAACAGACTTACTGTTTTTCTCTAATTTTCGGTTAAACCGTCATCACGAGAGAAGAGACAGAGATACCAAGTGCACTTGCGTTATGAGACCAACCGTCACTTCGCAAGTGTGCTTGATGTCCCTATCTCTTCTCTCTTGATGACGGTTAAACCGAAAATTAGAGACTGTAAGAGTGTTTTTCTGTTTACTGTGTATCTATAGTTTACTCTGAAACTATCTGTTTGTTGTCCTTTGTAGATCATTTTCTTGATGATGATGATGATATATATTTTAAGTTCAAACAACAATAAGAAAAGTGAAAAAAGACTAAAATCTTTCAGCCGTAACGAGTTGTCTTCGTCACAGTCAAATCTCAAGAGAGTCAAATGCAGTTGAGATTTGACTCTGACGAAGACCACTTGTTACGGCTGAAAGATTTAGTCTTGTTTTTCTGTACTTATTATGGTTTGAACGTTGATTGTTATTTCACGTGTTTATTGTGAAATTTAGTTATATATATATATATATATATATATATATATATATATATATGATCAAACCAAAATATGAAATGGGAAAACAAGACTAAGATCTTTCAACCGTAACAAGCGATCTTCTTTGGGGTTTTGACTCTGACGAAATTCGCTTGTTACGGTTGAAAGATCTTAGTCTTGTTTTCCCATTTCATATTGTGGTTTGATCATTGATAGTTATTTCACGTGCTCATGTGAAATCTTTATATATCTATAACAACTTCAATTGTGATTTTTTTCAATACTACAATACTTACATAGAAAAGAACAGTGGCGATTCTATTTCCAGTACCAAGGGATTTAAACGCATTGCTCTCTTCTTTCTGAAAACAAAACCAAAAAGCAAGTTGCTTAGATAGTGAAATCAATTTTTTTTTAATACCATGGAGATAAGTAATGAGTGTTCACTTTTAAACCTTTCACAACACAACAAACATACATAAACAAAACTTTAAATTTTGCATCAAAAATTTAAATGTATGAGTTCAACATTAAGGATCATATTGAAATTCACAAAAATAAAAGTATCATAGGTTAGAAGTATAATATAATTTTTGACAAATTTACAAATGTATGTACAAATATAGTTTCATTGACAAAAATTTTTTTTTTGCCGTTCATATTTAATTAAAATAGTCTATTTTTTATCCTGATAATAGTGTTACTTAATGATAAGTTTATGAATATTACATAAGTAAATTTGACCCAATATCAAAACATAAAAATCACTACCCATGCTTCCTTCATCGACAAATTTCTTTTTTACAGTGATCCAAAATTAATCAAATTTTTTGTTATATTTTGTTACATAAAATAAATGTAATGAGAGCTTATTAGAAACTTTAAGTTTTCTGACTATTAGGGAAACGTTTCTGTTTTGACATTAAATACGATGAAGTATCTCTCCCACACTTTGATAATATCTAAGAACTACAGTATTTTGTTTCTAGTCAAGGACTAGGTATCTGATAACTTAATTATCATCCGATAAATGATGCAACCTATAATGTCAAGATTGTTGACTCTCACACATATTTACAGTTATAATAAAATAAAATATCAAAACTATATTAAGGGATCGGTCAAAATAGCCGCATCCATATTTTCCAAAAATAAATGCAGAAATCAAGTGATCATATGTCTGTATGTATGTCTGAGCGTTCGTTAACCCTGTATAATTTCCCAAAGGATATTCAGTTTGAATGGGGTGGTCACATTTTTCGAAAATTATTCTGCTAGAAACTGTGTTACTTCCTTGAACAAGGGATATTTTAGGCTGTTTAAAACACAGGACCTATACTTAATTATGAAAAAGAAATAAAAATTAAAATAAAAGGCCTAGAAACACGAAAAAACTTAGTTAAGTCATTTCAGTTTCATCGAAATTGAAATATACGTGGTACCTCGGTACCGACCAAATTCGTTCCAGAATCTCGGTCAACAATTGAGTTGGTCGAAAACCAAAACTAATTTTCCTATAAGAAATACATAATGGGAAATGGGATAATCCGCTCGGTCAGATAACATATATAGGTATAATTTTGGAGGAATTTGACCAAAGTTGAGATCCAAAATTGATTCCGAATTCTGGGAGATATCTCTGTTCGAACTCTGATTCCTTAGAGTTCAATGTACCTTGAACACCAATGTACCACCGCACTAAACAAATAAATAACTACAGAATCAAAGGAAAGAAACGACAGAACTTTTTGATTCATCCTTTCATTTTGTGCTGGTTTGTTTGATAGTAGAGTCAGATATGTTTAATGTGACATGTCTCCATGTTATTCAAATATCAGTTAATTTAATCGACCCTCTACGAGGAGTTTGATATTTTTTTACATTGCAGTATAGTATCAAAGTGCAATTTTAATGTTTTTTATGTTAAACAACTTAACATAAAATTAAAATGAAAGGAATAAGGAATAACACTTATAATTTGACTAACACATTTGAATAACACTTATAACTGAACAATTTGAGAAAAAAATATTATCTAATTTATTAATAAGAACCAATTAACATTTATTTACTCTTTTGGAACAAGCCCTTAGAAGTACTATTACTTTCTGTAGCAAAATTACTTTCTGATTTATAGAGGCCACTACCAATGTTTAGGTATACTAAGTTCTTGGCCTATTAAACCTGACTACCAGTATGACTAAGCGTATTAGCTAACAGACGACTATCCTTTAAAATGATGGAATGTCTCCATTTTTATATAAATAATAGAAAAGATATAAATTAAATCCACGATTTTAAAGTAAAATAAGTGATATATTTCAATATTATTTTAAATAAATACTAATAAATTTTCATTGTTTTTGACATTAATTAATTAATGAAGCTGTGCAAAGTTTAATATTAATACATTTTCAAAAAAACTACAAAAACATTACAATTTTAACTAAAATTCCAATTTATCTCATGGTGTAAAATTACAGAATATAGAAAATAAAATATTTCTAAAAAAAAAAGTAATGTTTCCGCCCAGGATCGAACTGGGGACCTTCTGCGTGTTAGGCAGATGTGATAACCGCTACACCACGGAAACCTTGTTGATACAGAACTGGTTGTTGGCATTAACATAAAAAAAGTGGTGAAAGGAAGAGTTGTGCAACGCTCAGTTAGCACGCGTCAGCAGTTCTGAAGACCGCCCAATCAAAACGTATTTTTTCATACTTTTTCTTTCTACCACTAATGAAGAGTTTTAATTCCTACTTAAAAGTCAACTATGTATCAAAGCCTATACTGCATTTAACCTGACCTGTAGCAACCATAGTAGTCTTATAGTATAAACTCCAGTATATTATCAAAAAATACCAATTCCTAATTACATCTTTTCATAGACATTTGCTCCCATAGATTTAATATTGTATAGTTTAATAATGGTAATTATTTCATTATTATTGACTTTAATTAATAATGGGACATTTACTCCCATAGATTTATTATTGTATAATTTATAATAATATATTCATTATTATTGACATTAATCAATTAATTCATAATTCATTTAATACATCTTTCATAAAATCTAATTGGAAAGAAATTTTAAATTAAACATAAAGAAAATTTGGAAAGATAATTGCTACTAACACAGAGGCTGTTAACTATTAACAACAAAAGTTAAAGTGTTTTACTCCGCAAAATGGACAATATCTGAAACCAGTCCATTCAGAAAGGTAATTCACTGGGGTTAGCTGAGATATTCATCTTGATTGTTAATTATATCACCTTCATCTTAATTATATTAAATACTTAACAAATAATTGCAATATAATACTAAATGCTAATCAATTGAAATATTAAATTAATTATTTTCAACTTATTGGCTAAAAATTTTTTTTGGCAAAAAAATGCTAAATTATTACATTAATACAATTTAAAAGCGTTTTCAAAACTATAAATTCTATAAACAAATAATATTTAAAACAATGATTTAAAAATTAACAAATATGAAAAAATGAGGAGTATATAAACCAAAATATAGGTTGTAAATATTTATATACAGGATAAACAGGAAGATTATTGAAAAAACCGATTTAAAGAACACTTTCAAGATTACTTAAAAATAATTAAAAACAAAAATTCTGATTGGTCGAGATAAAAAGTGGTTTGGTTTGGTTTACTCAGTGGATATGGTCGTGACCACCCATCTAATTTATTTATTTTCAAAACAGAGATAGAGGCAGACGATAAAATTTAATAAACTGATTTATTGAAATACATTAGTTTGAAAAAAAAGTATTTCTTTTAATATTGACCCTGCCTTTCAGAACGGTTTATTTAAATAAATGTTTCTACTTGATCTTCTTTTTCAATACTTTTTACAAAAACAAACTACATTATTCAGAAATGTTCTTCCTTTATTACGTTATAATTTTGAGAAGACATCACTAAAATGTTTATAGTAAATCCGGATATGTTGATTAGGTTTTATTAATATCATAAACAGAAGGATATTGTCATAAAACCAAAGTCTATTAGGAAATTCTAGAAGTAAACCAATCCAATACAAAGGAAAATGCATTACACAAAATAAATAAAGAGTTATCATTTTAAAAAAGGTTTCGAATTTAACAAGTTAGGTAGTAAATATAGAGTTTCAACTTAATTTTAACGACTTTTAAAACGTTCAATGTCAATTTAATTATAAAATTTCATGTTTTTTTTAATCATACCAGTTATTAGAGGAATCCAAAGTATTTTTTTTTACTTTTCTTTATGCATTTTTCCTTAACGATATTCAGTTATTAAAAAATACACAAGCCAGGGATCCAAAGTTTAGCTTCCCTGGGATAGTAACCCTGTAGAGTGGACCTTGATTACTTTGATTCTAAGATTGACTTTTTGCAAAACTTTTGCATGAATGAAAATTTTTTGGCAATACTTTTGGAACTCGTTTTTTTTTTCAATAAATTCATGTGTAATCATTATGATTATATAATTGTTGAAAAAAAAATAAAATTGAAGATAGAAGCATAAAAGGATTACTGACTCTGGCAAAGTCGAAATGAGGCTCATAGTGACCACCTATGCCATAATTAACGACTTGCAGCTCTTCGGCAGTAGATGTTGTCAGGCCTGTCATATCCTCAACCCTTCGCGAAATCCTCGCTATCACAGGGTCTTCATCTTCCCCCAGCCATGCTGACTTACTGATTCTGTAGTGGGCAGTTTCCAGCTCTCCTGTTTTGTAGTTCTGAACTGTTGCTCTCCTCAGCTGCACAATTCACAGTATCTACTTAAAATAGAGATAAATGATGTATATCAACTCTAATATAATAAAACCACCGCATATTTCTATAGCAACCTATTTTACAATAGTATGTACACCCATACAGATCGGCTTCAGGAAACTACTAGGTAGTTTGTCGTATTTAGGATCCAAAGGAAGAGTAATAAAACAATTCTTAATTCTTAATTACCTGCTCTGCTGGGGTGGTTGTCCGGGTGGCGAGACCACACCAGCAGAGCAGGTAATTAAGAATCTATTTTATGTATAAATTAGACATTTCTCACTCAGTATGTAGTTTTAAGTTAAGGATCAATTTAAGCCATTTCAATAATATTCCCGTTATCACTCAATAGTGTCAGATGTATTCATTTTAATTAATTCACCCCTATGTTCCCAAAGCTCTTAAATGCAAATATATTTTTTCATAGATGTAACCTGAAGAAGAACATCAAGTGTTCAAAACGCGTTGTTTAGTTTCTTGTAATAAACTTTTTTGTATGGAGACTTAATACTTTTCCTTAACTTTGTTAAATGTTTTGAATATATAACGATGAAAATGGATAATATTGTCATTGTACAAAAGCAAGTAATTCAGGCTCTCCTCGTTTAACAACCAGGTTTAAGTTCCGTTCATCGACAGGTCGTTAGACATGATGATCAATATATGAAATCTCTTACACCAATGCTGGGCAGTATTTGAAACTAACGATACTGTGCTCGTAAGTTGCTCTTTAATTAAACACTTTATATATTGTTTTAATGTCGCCTTTACATCTCATAAAATATGAGTACTGTATTTGTGTATGTATTCATTGTACTGTATAAAACACTATAGAATATAGAAGTAAAAAATTTCTAATAACATAAGAAAGGAAAGTGACTATATCGAAGCCAGTCGATTTTACCGTCTCGTTCCCTCTATCCACTTCCTTTATAATAGCAGAGATGGTAAAATAAGCCACTTTGGCGGCACACGCTACATTCTTCATTGTCTTACTTTTCTCATAGTCATTAATATATTCATTTATTAAGCAAGTGCAATCAGTTATTATATGGTACTTACTCATTGTAGGGTAAAAGGTAATAAAACAGTTTCCACATATACAAGTTTAATATTCTAAAGAACGCGTTTCGAACACGTAGTGTTCCTCTTTAGACATAAAACCAAGCTTCACAGTCTGTGGCACAAAAAGGTTGGTTTTATGCTTGAAGAAGAACACTACGTGTTCGAAACGCGTTCTTTAGACTATTAAACTTGTATATGTGGCGAATATTTGATTCGCTATTTACCCTACAATATTCATTTTCATCTCAAAATCAATAATCCTCCATTACTTCTTAAGGCTGCCTGCGGAATAATAAGGCATGATCTTTCTCTTTGGATACAACTTTACTACAGTGTACAAGATTTACTGGGCAAATAAGACGAATCGGTACATAGTGTCACTAGCATAGTGTACTGGTTGACTGAGAGACAGGGTATAACTCTTCTAGAACACGTGGCGCTAGACCGTCTATCACAACTCAAGCTATGGTCCATAGTTTGGTACACATTCATTAGACGCAGCGGTGGGTCACAGGTCACGATGTAAGTCCAAACAGTCGTTAAATGTGTAAGTCGCTAAGTAAGGAGAGGCTGTAATTCATTTTGCACTCCCCACGGTAGTAAAGATATGAAGTATAA
This sequence comes from Hermatobates lingyangjiaoensis, assembly GCA_026182355.1. Lineage (NCBI taxonomy): Eukaryota > Metazoa > Arthropoda > Insecta > Hemiptera > Hermatobatidae > Hermatobates > Hermatobates lingyangjiaoensis. Next base: position 45,854 of record JAPFBL010000734.1, read on the forward strand.
ATAAGTCTACCTAGATATTCCTAATGACCATGATTGAGAATTACAGGACTAAAACTAATACAAAATTAAATAAATCAGCTCACTCTAGGTTGGGCCATTCTTTAATGATTTCTATCTCTGAGTCAGACATCACATCGTGGTACAGCAAGATCCTTGGCTTAAGGTAGGCTTCTTCTTGCTTCAGTGGCATCAATCTTTAACAAAAAATAAATATTATTATAAAATAAAATATTACAAATGTTTGAACTTCTAACGGTAAGTGATTGAGAGTCAGAGGAGGAGAGGTGATTTACATTCTAGGAGAAGACCCACGTTCAAAATTGATTTCATGTTAGCGTACTTGCCAATCATAAGGGAAAGCACAATTTTTAGTTCTTTGTGACCCTAGGATTTTATCCATATGGGTGATGAAATAAGCACCATCGCATAGGAAACCTCCGGTCTGAAGCTTGTACTATTTCTAAAGAACTCGTTAGATTTCCCTCAAAATAGACATCAGAAAGGAAAGATTTAGGTTTGCTTATGTAGTAAAACCCTTTGTTGCATAACGTATTGGGCAAAAAGATTCACACTGGATGTCTGTTACGTGGCAAATGACCAGCTTAGCCCTCTACTACCACTGCAGCTGGACCCAGAAACAGTGATTATTTCCTTAAAATTACAGCTACATGGTAAAATTGCTTAGTTTAAATGTCTCAAGACAATCTGTTTTTTAAACCGGATAATAAGCCCTTAAAACTTTACATTTATTTTTCAACCAGTAAGGACAACTTTCACAAGCGTTACAGACGAGGTCGGATTTGTTTTACTTCTTCCGATTATGGTTTTTTTCAGGGTTCACATGAGTTTACCTGTCAACTTTGATGACCCCCAAACTTTCACACTACTACTGGGGAGAGATCAGAATATGTTTTCATCGTTCAACCTCTTAGCCTGTAATACTTTTTGTTGATTCCTGCATGCTTGACTCATTATTTTCATTTATTTTTCGCAAAAAACTTTTACGTGCGCTGCAAACAAAACCAGAGTTTCTTTTACACTGGCTCCGAAATCACTATTCACAATAAGTCTAAAAATTTGGATTAAAATAAATCTTGTATGAGGCAACTGAGTGATACTGAGTTATATGATACCTGAGGAATGGTCTGTTGTTGTGAACGTATCTGCACTTGAGCTGAGCCAGGATACTCGGGGGAGGAGAGACGGCGCCCCTGCAGGCCAGCCCGTACAGCTCTTTGTCCTTGTTCACTTCCTGTAGAAAAAACAGTCATAATTCACAATCTAACCTGTCAGGCGTTGTCAAGTACAATATGCTACAAAGCGTTAATGGGTGGCAAGAAGCCCAAAATACATATTCCTTAAAATCAATGATCAAACCACAATAAGAAAATGGGAAAACAAGACTAAGATCTTTCAACCGTAACAAGCGGTCTTCGTCAGAGTCAAAAACCCAACTGCTTGTTACGGTTGAAAGATCTTAGCCTTGTTTTCCCATTTTCTTATTGTGGTTTGATCATTGATTGTTATTTCACGTGTTTATGTGAAATCTTTATATTCCTTAAAATATATAAAATATAATTTTTTAACGTAATACATAAAATTAATACACATCAAAAATGTACAGAAGAAATTTACTTTACAATTTTAAATATTTTAAAATAAAATAAAAACTTTTTTTAAAAATAAATTATTTAAATTTTTAAGAATTTAAATATACTTTAAAATTTTAAATGATAAATACTATTTTTCTTAATCGAGGCTTTGTAAAGTGTCAAACAGGAAAACTCTTTTAAGCGAAAGTTTCGTCTGTATTTGTAGACATCTTCAGGACACATCAATACAGAAATTAATTTGACTGATAAAACCAATGTGATGTGATTGACTGTAAAACATATAGCCACTTTAGTTCAATAACAATGGAGAGGGGACAAAACGACTTTGTTGGTACCAAAGGGGTAAGTAATATTATTACAAAATCTCCCGTCCACTCTAGCACGTTTTCCAACCCAACCTGTAATACCAGGTAAAACGGTAGATTTCTGTAATAATATAGAGAACAGTCTCAATTTCATAAAGCTTCAAGTTTTGAGCATATATATCCCATTTATTTAAAATAATGCGTAATAGTATCCTCCGAAACGTCTTTACAAATAACTTTTAGTGACAAAACAAATAACTTATTGTATCCTTGAAAGAAGATTCACTTGGCACCTGCTCTGTTTTCTTAAAGATTGGCGGTGCTCCAGCAGTTTTGTTGATTTCAGTTCGATAATACGCAATGTTCCCTATAGCCCTCTCATGATGTGGATTGATTACTAATAGGTCTTCAGTTAGCTTCAGGGCATTCTGTAGATTACCTGGGAACGAAACAACAAAGCCATTAGCAAACACCAGAGTAAATTACAACCTTTGAATACTCAATAATAAGGTAGTATAATTTTTAATGAAATCACATGATTCATGCTAAAAACCACTAGGATGTCCTATCAAAGTGTCATAATAACACTCATAACTCTACAATAAAATAAATCATTACGTTTTGTAATGCCTCTATAAAAATATCAAGTTCTAAAGTTTTCGATACTTCACTATCAAATAAATAGCTTTTAGAACTATCCTTCCTTTCATGGCGAGGAATCCAAAAGCATTGAAACTTTTAGTAGTGCAATCAGTTATTATGTGGTACTTACTCATTGTAGGGCAAGAAAGTTAATGAAATAGTCTCCACACATAGAAGTGTAATAATAAACAACGCGTTTCGAACACATAGTGTTCTTTTTCAGGCTTTAAACTAAAAAAATACAATGACATCAGAGTTCTTCTTCAGGCAAAAAACTCAAAAAATACAATGACATCAGAGTTCTAAACGCGTTGTTATATTATTATAAACTTATATGTTGGAGACTATTTCATTATTTTTTTACCCCACAAAAGTTTTTCACTTTTCCATTAACATGGTGATTTATTTGATGCAAACCATACTAAAAGTAAGGGACTAAGATCTTTCGACCAAATAACAATACTCCTAAGAGCCCAGGAATGTAAGTATGTATATATTCATCGTATCAAGTTATATCTATTCATCTTAAGCCTCTGACGAATACCATTACTTCGTTAAAGGATTTTATCCTATTTCCGAACTTTTTACTGTGGTTAAAGCAGGATTTTTTATTTTATGGGAAATGTCCCATGGAATGGGATGGGATTTTGACTTACTTTTTGATCCTGCACCAAAGGAAGTACTTAAGTTTGATGGCCTCAGGAGGAACATTTGCCTTAAGGATGAAGTCACCATGTTTGAAAAATTACGGTGACCAACTTCACAACCATTAAATTATTGGAAAAATGAACATAGGTTTCGACTGTTAAATGCAAGTGCGAAAATTGTTTTAGTGCTGTTGTTGAGTAAGTTACGGAAACGGTTGTCTCCAGCTCTCGTTATAAACTCTGTGTATATCAGACTTGCATGTAAGATGAAAATTGTGGAAATGGTTCAGGGATTACATACTTAACTGAATTAGTAGAAGCAGTCAATCAGAGGGAAATTGATAATGTTCTGAATAGAAGAGTGACTCAGAAATGGTCTAATAAAATGAGAGTGTCAGAATGATACTGAATTGTCATAAAGTTAAAACATTTTGTCGTTTTGTATGTCTCTTTGAATATGTAGACACCAAACCTAAACTTCCATACATTTCATAATTCTATTTGAACTGTATTCCATATTAATATTATAATGGTAATCCCGTGGGATGGGATGGAATAGGACAGGTATAAATTGCCATGGGATTGGATTGGACAGAAAAATATGTCTCATAGACAAGCCTGGTTTTCTTCTTTTTCAAAGACCCGAATCTAATTTAGTATTCAGTTTCACGGATGTGGAAATGAATGTAAGTTGCACCATAAATAATAATATTGGAGATCATAGTTTATGGTCTCTGGTTAAATTCTTTAGAATCAGGTGACTCGAGATTTTTTTTGTTACATGCACTCTTCGTGGGCAGCAAGATCTTAGTCTGATATATATCAAGCCTACTAATTGCATTGAAGGAATGCAAGGCAAGCACAGTGCTCGATGACTTGGCTATTTCGTCGCAATGCATGGCGTGTGGCGGGTACCTTCCATGAAAGTGGAGTAGGCCAGGTACTCCAGGATCTCCCACTTCTCCGTGTCGGTTCGGTTGCGGTCAGCGTCGTAGCGCTCCAGGGCCTCCTGCATCCACAGTACAGTGTGGTAGTAGTCTTGGTTGTTGTACGACTGTCTGCCCAGCTCAAAGCAATCACTCGCTGAAACATAACTCACAGATAGATATCTATAGTGTTGTAGCGTACAAAAGCCATGGTGCAAGATAATTCTACATTTTGGCATTTCTTAAGAACTTCCGGCAAAAAACTAGTGCTGTAGCGTACATTACTGACTGTTTTCAGATATCTCAAAACCACAATGGCAACATGTGGAGAGAGGTAAAGTGACCATTATTTTCGAAACTTGAATTGATTTTCTCAATTTTCAAATTACGAAAACCTAATGGCGATTAGCTGGACACAAGTAGCAGTGCTATCCTATTCTATCAGACTATGCTCCGCTGATTCTTATAGAAAGTTTACAATGACAAGCGAAGTTATAGAGAATAAAATGTGTAATCAGTCACGTGTTTTCAGATTTCCTTCAAAGTTATTTCTGTTTAAAATATTATAATCTCAATATTTGACTATCTATATTTTTATATCACTAACACATTTACAGGTATACACAGTCTAAAAGTTCAATCAAATAGACCTCTTTACAACATAATTAACGATATCAATTTTGGTATTAAAAGCACACCAGCATAGAGTAGAACCCCTTATAGTAATAAAACAAATTCCAAAAGCACAACTCTCTATACATTTAACAATGATTTTAATAACATATGAACTAATGTTTCAACATTTGTTTACACTAAACTTGACCAAGAAAATGAGACTCCTAGAATTCAAATAGGCTGTTTTCAATGGTTATTGAAAGCTGGTTATTAGACTTAAGTCTTGGTTTCGTTTCCAGCGATTTGAAACCTCATCATAATCAATTATGTATTTCAACTCTAAGTTGGGGAGCTAGCCTGCTAGGGTGACTTTTGTCCAAGATAAATATTAAGAAAGGCATAAGGGTAGCTTAGTTACTCTTAGTGGTAGAACACATGTCTTTCTCGGCATATAAGGTAAGGAATTCTTCTCGCCAGTGTCACCTACCTGGGAGTGACTTGTAGTTTCTTTCTTTTTTTCGCAAACGATTTAGAAAAATAGGAGATCTCACATAGGGTGCAACATACCCGATATGAATCCATATTGGGTTCATTTTGGATATATTTGCTACTTCTTAAGATACGGCTACACGTAAAAGACAAAAACGAGGCATGATGAACTCATTGTATAATCAAAAGATATTAGGTACATAACAAATCAAAACGAGTAAGGTGACACCCACTAGATGATTCCTAGAAAGTTACAAAATAGAATGCGCATTGCTTCCAACTCCCACACTAATAGGCCTCAACCTTCACTGCTCCTGTAGTGAGGGAAACTGTAGTTTATTTATTAATAACACCCTCTTTAGTTACAAATCTTGTCGAATCTTAGCCATCATTTTTCCTCATTCAAGTTTATAAGAATAGTGATGTTCAATCAACACTTGAAATCATACAGCCTAAGGACCGACAGTTTTACCTCTTCTCCGACAGATGGTAAGAACAAGAGTTTTCATCCCATACAACAATAGTGGGCCTATATGTAGTGGTTTTAGAGGATACTTATCTTGAAGAGCAACTTGAAGATGAAGAACAACAGTTGCTTTTGAAGATGGCATCTGAAACAAGTCGAGTAGATGCAATCCCAGTACTAAAGGAAAACACGTGATCTGTGAACCCACACCTGACCCATACAACATACATGGATATTAATATTTCTACTTAAATCTACTTTATATAACCTTTTGTTTTATTTATCAGAAACAGTTATATAATATTTTAACATCTATCTTTTTTGATTCAGGGACCAGGTTAGCTCAGTGGTTAACGTACTCACCTCTGAACTGGTAGGGCCGTGGTTCGATACACAACTGGCTCTCGATTAATTCACGTGGGAGGTGAATAAATCTGAGCACGTCGTCCCTCGGAGAGGACGTTAAAACGTCGGCGCTCGAGTCTGTACGATATCAGGTACTCTCTAAATAACCCTGCTCTAAATACACTTGAGCTAGGCAAAATTTAGGATTCCCAATGTAGAAGCAACAGGTAATGTTGCCTTTTACTAAAATGGGTGCCAAATAATAAATAAGCAACAATTTACACTCCTAGAATAACACTAAAAGGTGAACACGTTGTAATTGTGGGGGTTAGAAACAAACATCTTTTTTGATTCAGTAACAATACAAAGTTGAGAACTGTCCTTACTTGTTAGCTGAGAGCTGTACTTCACACCGTTAAGTTCTCCTTTGGCCAGGGACTTAGTGTCCATGTCGTAAGTGTCCTGAAGTCTCATCAAGGCCACTGCTGCCCCAGTCAGGTCTTCATCAGAAGGGAACTTGAGGAACTTCTTGTAATCAGTCATGTTCTTCTCGACTTCTGCAAAAACCACTAGTCAAATAAATCAACAGTAATGGCATTTTATACTAGTAGTACTGCTTAATTTAAAGATCTTAGACTTGTTTTCCCATTTCCTATTGTGGTTTGATCATTGATTGTTATTTCACGTGTTTATGTGAAATCTTGTTATATATATTTATATATAAGCGTCCAAACCACAATTAGAAACTAGAAAAAAAGACTAAGATCTTTCAACCGTAACAAGAGGTCTTTGTCAGTTGAGATTTGACTCTGTCGAAGACCGCTTCTCGAGTTGAATTTTATTTCACTTGTTTATTGTGAAATTTATTGTATATAACGTAATGTATATAAAATGTATATACAAAATCAAATTTATCAGGATTCGATCAGTTCTTCAGGTTAAATTAAATTCCCAATGCCGACGTTTCGGCTTTTATTCAAAACCTTTATCATAGGCCTACAAAACGGAAGAAATATAAGAAATAATATAATAATTAAAAAAACCAAACATACATAAAAAGCGCAGCAAATTACACCACGAAAATACAATAGGAATTTCAGACATTTTGATTGTATTATTTCTTGTACTTCCTCTGTGTTGTAGGTCTGTGAAAAAAATTTTAAGTACAATCCGAAACGTCGGTATTGAGAGTTTAATTTAAATTTTAAGAACTGAACAAGTCCTGATAAAAATATTTTGTTTCTACTTCACCGTCGATACGTTTTATCGATTATATAATTTTATACATAGTTGGATATAAACAAACTTAAAATTTACAATCGTTCTATCCTCTGTAGTAGGAAAAATGTCGTTTTATTCAACATAAAATTTGTTGACAGTTTGAAATTCATCAGAGGTCTACATTAATCTCTACATTAAATGTTTTAAATTTAAACATTGCGATGATATAATGCAATCTAAAGTTATTCTACGAATTCTTTCATGACTTTTATTTGTATAAATTGTTTTAAATTTGTTTAAAATCCCTACAATTTTCATAATTTCAGGTTGCGTTTTTACCCGAGGTAAAACCGAGTTAATACCATTGCTTAGGCTTGTTAATGCATATAAGAAACTGAAACATATTAAAAACAATCTAAATGTAACTAATTGCTGGATACGTCCAATTAATGAAACAAAAACCTTTAATAACCTTCTCAGGGAGATCATTTGGCAGAGATAACAAGGATGAGGTTATTGACCACTTCAGTGGACCTTCAGTCTAGGACAGAGAATGACAACTACTTCACACATGCTTGTAAAATTCGGTCCGACATTTTTAAGACTCATTTTGTATTTCTGAAGATCAAGCAGAATTATGTAAATTTCTTGTAATTAAGTTGTTCACCTTTTTGAGCATTCATCAGTGAAAAATATGCGCAGATAAATATAATTTATTGATGTGTGATAGAATTGTCTAAAAACTCTACAATCATAAATAATGTTATGCGAAGTGCTTTTTTTTTATTCGAATTCTTTTCAGATGCAACGCTTTGAATTGTATTTTTACTTTAGTCAAATCCCATTAAGTGGATTTCCACAATTTAACGCCTTTCTATATAGTATAAATCCAGAAACCGGTTCCCTGGTGAAGATGTCACATATGCTGTTGAATATATTAATAGAGCTGCACTCCGCGTTTTCTTTCTACAGAGAGGGCACTGAGGACTCTCCACGGTTCAAGGTCTATGGAGTTGGGCTGCAAGTAGTCATAGTCCGTGCAACTCTGGCAGATCGTAGTGTAGTCATTGGGAAGGGCTCCTGATGGTATTTAAGAAGGTGAGCTATCGTCGAGATATGACAGGGAGCGATACAGAGTGGAGATGTTTTTAGGCTCTACCCTGTCCAACTCATACGGTAGAGTACTTGAAAAAGTCAACCTCCCGGCGTTCCTGAGCTACATCCATGCCAAATTAGGGTTAAATCACCCTAGGACATTACCTATAGTTTAATAGTTAAAAAGAGAAAGTAAAATGTATAATGTATCAGACAAAGTCTGACCTAGTTATGTTACATGGGATCTTCCTTTTGCTCCGAAATATCATTCGTACCCAGTGTAACCGTTTCGCGATGTAAATATACTGTTGCGCGAGTAGTATCGAGTTGCCCGCCTCCGCATGGTCCACCTTGGGCGTCGCCATGTGTACATGCGACGGCTAAAGGGCAGATCGTAAAAAGACAACCTGATTTGATTTAAAAACGATATGGCCTGAAAATGGCTTGGTGCGTATAAAGGTCAACACAGGTGAGCTGTCGTGGACAGTAGCTGCAGTCTTCTTGGTGAATTCCCAGTCAGCCATTACTTTTGTATGGCTATATCATGTCACACACATTAAATTGTTCAAATTATCTCAGTCTCATCTCTGAATTTCTTACTGTGATTTAGACATTGATGTTTGTATAATTGCTTATGTAGTAATCTGAGCAGCTACTGCACTGGGGGCATATTGGGTACTATATCCAGAGAGCGACTGTCAATCTCAGACTAAAATAAGATGAGCCCACGTTGTATCCACCATAGTTTTTACATTTACCTCTGGCTGCGGAAGGCTAGACTTTACTTGGTTAAAGTCTGTTATCTCTCACTCCTAACTTTGGCCTCGTGACTCAGTTCCCTCTGAATTATGATGTGTAGTCTTTTTGGCCGTGACTTGACATTCGCTATCTACATGTAGTACCTAATTTAATGTGTGTGGCATGATTAGACCACACCAAAGTAATCGCTAACTGGGAATTCACGCTTACTGTCCAAAAACAGATCCCCAGACTATCCTTGAAGATAGCCATGATTTCTCTAACAAAACTACTTCTTGGCGCCCTTAGAATTCAAACTTACAATAAACACAAGTTATTCTATACTCTATTTGTTTTAAAGAGATTTGTTTTAAGTCAAATGCCAAAAGTTACAATTAAATAAAATTTATCAAGAATCGGTCAGTTCTTCAGGTTCAAATGTTTCAGCTTCCGATGTTTCAGTTTTTGTATAAAACCTTTTTCATAGGCAAAAGTATACAATTTTGAAACAGAAGATCTTAAGTAATACGTTAGAGATTTTTTTAAAAGAAAATTTGAAAATTCCAACAAAACTGTCTCGTTTGAGTAAATACTCTGAATAAACAGTGTCACGTGTTTACTCAAACTAGACAGTTACCATATTGTTGAAATTCTCAAATTGTTTTCTTTTAAAAAATCTCTAATGTAATATTTAAGTTTTTCTGTTTCAAAGTTTAATAAACTTTGATACATGAAAAGAGTTTTTAAAAAAAAACCAAAACGTCGGTATTGAGGGTTTAATTTGAACCTGAAAAACTGACCGTGTCCTGATAAATTTTGTTTTGTTAATATATATATTTAAAATTTCATCATGTAATATATACAAACATAATAAGGGATTGAGTAGACTATAGAATAAGAAATTAGGTGGACTGAACACTCACCCTGTGACGGGTAAGTCATGAGGTGCTCGATGTTCTTCCAGTCGGTGGTGAGGCGTTTGACGAGAAGGTACGCATTAATGGGGTTGGCCAAGTACTCGGCCACATTGTCACTGGCGATACTCTGCTCTTTCTTGAACTCTTCCGCCCGTCTGCAGAAAAACACATGATTTTAGTTAAGGAAGTGAGGGATTTGCTGTGTTATGACAGGTGGAGATAGACGTTAAGGGCAGTATATTCATTGGCGTACACTAAGTATCTGCATAGATGCAGTTATTTAAACTATTTTTGGCTTCATTAAGCCAAATTACAGTGATACGTCTTACAGAAATAGGTGTTTGTGGGGATATAATAGCGTGGAGAGCGTAGGCTCATAGACAAGAATGGTATTGTATATGTAGGAGTCAAAGTAACAACATAAAATGATGTTGTATGTAAGAACTTATATAAGTTAAGGGTTACATTAAGGCAAGAGGGTGTATGGTTGTATATGTTAGTAAGGTAATTATATCAGATAAGTACATACTGGGGGAGGGCAAGGCGTGCGGGGCATTATACAAATGACTGTAGTTTTAATTTAACGAAATTTATTTGTTCTTACTGTAATGTTTTGTAAGTTTAACAGGTAGATAGAGAGACTGGTCTAGAGATGCTGACACATAACAACGATCCTTGCAAATAAATGGCCAAGTTTACAGTGTAAGTTTATTATATTAATTATTCAGTTAGTATTTGCTTCAATGACCGTTGATTTTGAAAGTGGCAAAAAATTAACCTGAAACTTACTTAAGCACCGTTGTCATATAACTACAAAGGTACATAAGAGTACATGAAGCGAAATAGATAATAGAGCATCAGTCTATAGAATATATTGTGCTTGCACACTTATATAATATTGCGTATAAGAGGTTAAATTCAAAAGGGCATTAGGTTATCTCAGTTGTTCTTGCGGAACTCTTAGGAATCTCTTGCAGAACCTGAGGGTTTAGGGGAATCCCAGTTGAGAGGTGCTCCTTTAATGTAAATTTTTGCAATAATTCAACTCAGTCAGTAGCAGATACTCATTGATATCACAAGTTTATTTGAATTTATTTCCTAAAGTGAATTTAAAAAACCAAAAAAATTGAACATTTTTGTATTTGTGATCGTATCGTATATTATTATTATAATTTATTTATTGAGGGTGATTATAGTACTTTTCTATAACTACTGATTTTTCTAAGAACTATTGTACCCCCCCCCCCCCTTCTGTGTTATATTATCCCAGTTAGCTTCAACGCCTCCAAGAAGCTCAGCATTTTTGCTGGGTCCAACGGTAAAAGTTCTTCCATAGTTTTCTTGAGTGTCCCGAAGCACCTGCCTCTGTATAGCACAGTGGCTTGACAGTCAGCCAGCAGCTACAACGGTATTTCTTCCTTGTAGAATCTGCACAAACCATCATTGATAATGCCCACTCTTCACAGATGGCAATTAAGTTGGCAGTGACCCGTTAGAAATCTGGTTAAAATCCTTAGATTATTCCTGCTCCTTTCCATACAATACAATATTTACCTATTCTCAAACTTATTGAGAAGTATCTTTGATTGTATGTGTCCTTGAATAGAATCCCAGTATTGTTTCCTGTTCTCCCTATCCTCTTTCCTAAGGAGTTCTTGTATAGTGTGTTGTCCTATACCCCATCGTATCGTATAATGAAATATCGTATTTCTCGACTTGTTGTTATGGAGTAAATATACTGTCGCATTAACCTGCTATACATGAGTCAACCACGTATATCAGTCAGTCTACATGTATATGGTTGAATAGGACATAGCGATTTGTATAAGGAGTGACTTGTTATCAATATTGCTTTTGTATGTTAATAAAGGTCAGTGCAGGCCACTGGCTGAATAAGCGAGGTGAGAGTTACTTGGTGAGGGCCTGCAGGTTCTTCTGCTGCTGATGGATGTAGTTGTCGAGAGTCCTGACGAGCACGGCCTCCGTGTCCAGCAGCTCCTCGAGGTCTATGAGGGCCGTGTACAGCTCGGCCCTGGCAAGCGACAACCACGTCACACCCAACAGCCACCACCACATCCTGCACATCAGACCACAACACATCACTTAGACATCGTCAAATTATAATCACTGGTCTAAAACAAGTGTAAATGTTCAACTTCAAACAAAATATGCATAGTTCTAGAGAAACTTTACCAGTCGTTGTTCAATACATCTCTTTGTATGGCACAGGGAAACTGACTACGTGGGCCAAACTGGGATAACATTGCCACTTCTTAAGTATCATCCATGTAGATTTCAACCAGGCGATGTACTTTCAATATCTTTTCATGGACAGGTAAACCAATGATTTCGGTTTGCAAACATGGTTCTAAGTTTTAAATATAAACGATTACAATAAAACAGGAGATAAAAGAAATGAAGTTTTAGAGCTTTCTGAGGTAGGTTTATATCAATCTTTTATCAACGCGCTATTTTCAAATGGTTTATAATTTTTTTATATATCTTTGACAGGCATTCCTTAGATAATTTTTGAAGGAGGGGAACTTGGCCAAAGGTAGAAAATTCTTTCTGCGCATCTAGGGGTTGCATACCATCAAAGTAGAAAAATAATCTAAGATGTAAGAGTGAACAAAAAAAAAATTGGAGGGAAATCTCTGATCGAAACATGGAAAACTCCATGTTAAAAGAAACTTGTTTGAAACTAACCACTGAAATATAGCACAGGTGTTCTTCCAAGCTCTTATTTAGAAACTTTCACTTTTATTCTTTTGAAAAAACGAACGTGAATCCGTTTTAAGTTAGTGCTTTGAATAAAATAATATAATATCGTCTAGTCTAAGCCAATAATGGACTCAAGCTACATTCGATAAGCCACAATAATATTCTGTTTCCTCTTGATGATGGATGGTCCAAAACCGGTTAGTCAACAAGACAGAATATCAAGTATATATTTTTGTAATATATTATCAACAGATAGTTTTGATTAAAGGCTCCACTATATTAAATTAAAATCGAAACACGCATTCTCTAGCAGATGAAATATTGTTCATCTTAACGAGATCTGGCTAGCATACCACCCTAAGGTATAAAACAATGAACAAGGCAAATGGAAATGATCAGGATTATAAATCGACTAGTTACGCGTATAATTGCTCAGAGTAGACAACGCCGTGGACCAGCAAATGTAATAAACATTCAGGAGTCGTGGAATTTTTTATTAGTTATTTGTGCTGATAAAAGAAATACGTTACAGGACAAGACAAATGGGGTTGGACTAAGACAAGGCCCGCTAGTCATTGACGGAGTTATTCCAATACCCCGCACGGTAAAGCTCATCCCAAACACATTTTAACTACTACTTCCAATATTAGACATAATATAAACAACTTAGACATAAATAGTCGCTTTTTAAATATATAACACTGTTATTTATTGTAAAAAAAAAGCAATTCTTCCAATATAGTGAAGTAAACTTTATGAATTGGTAAGGATGTCACAAGAGTCGCTCACACTATGTTTCATTTATTACTCCACGGATAATAGCTTCAGAGACGTGAGTTCACATTACTTAATGGCTGAAGTTTCGTAGTTTTTTTATATATTATCGCCTATTCAAGGGGCGGCAGTTTGCCAACTGATGTTAAAGCTGTGTTATAAAATTGATATATATAGAATGGCCACTGACCTGACTCTGTCTACGTTTCATAGACACTTCTATGAGAAAAACTATATACATAGAGAGATACATGTATCATGATGTATGTATTACTATACATATGACTTTGGGAGCCATTGACTTGACCTGTGGCCAAGGCAGGTTTAGTAAGACCTCAGTATGGAGCATTCACTCGAAAGCTCTTAGAATAGTGTCAGTTCACCGATGTAAGGAAAGCCCGTGCGGGATTTTCTTTAGTTTGTCCCGTACGCCCCGCTGTTCAAGTTGGACTCATGGTGGCTGTGGTTTTCGCCCGGGAAGAGTAAACCCTCTAAGGAAAAGCAGTTTCTCCTCAGAAGGTTACCTGCATAGCAGCAAAGTGGAATTAGACCCTCAGCCCTTACCATTGGCTAAAATCCATCTGTTGACGGGTTGACTTAAAAACTGGTACTCACGTCTGAAGTGAGGCCCAGAAGTGATTTCCTGGCCCGAATACCAGGGAAATCGTTAGAACAAATATTAAAATTATTTTGATTTAAATAATTAAAATTAACTGTCACATTTTTTTTATAACTAATAGAAAAAAATAATTCTTACCATTAAGAATAGTTAACATTCTTTGCAAAAAAAAAAAGATTAAAGAATTTAGAAAAGAATAATTTTTAATAATTACTATTAATGTACTTAGTTAACTTCACCAATGGAGTGGAGTCCTAACAAATGATACATTATCAGACGGGAAAGGTAAAGAAAACTTAGTGAAACCTGCCCGAGTAGAACAAATGCATCACCCCCAAATGAATCAATGTTAAAATGGCAAAGGCAAGTTTTACAAAACAAAATTCTCAAAGCTTTAATTACGTCTCAGTGGGAAATTTTTCACAACATCCATTTTTAAGATTCTAATTTCTAATCAGCTATGTGTTTTCATTTCATCTCTATATTTCTAAATTTATTTACATATTTTTAAAATATTTTTATCTTAATATTTTGTTATCATATTTTTTTAGACTAGCCATCTAGTCACCAAGTTACCACCTGTAGAAATTGATTTAAAAAAATCCCTTCTTACTGCTTTCTTACGTCATCAAGGAAACCACTGTCCAAATTTCACCTCTTGCCTCTGGCATTTATGAGAGGTTGTCAGTTGTTAAAAACCTTCCTTTAAATATCTATATATGGAATTAAAAGATATTAATATTTTTTTGATGGGCTTAGTAAGTTTATGTCAGTTTTAATGTGCAAGTGAAAGTTATCTATTTTTTATTGTCCTCCGCTAACAATTAACACTGTTTTCCATTTGTATCTCCTATAATAAAGCATTCCATCCATTATTGATTTTTTTAAACATATTTAGTAACTGTTTATATTACAGCTTTTCGTTTAAAAGAGTAGGGACTGTCAAAGCCGTTGATCCCTCGGGTCATCTATCATAAAATACTTGGAACAAGGAAGGTTATTGTTACAAAAGTTATCTATATAAATAAAAGAAAGGTTTTATCTGTACATTGCATAGAACTGACTCATTTCAAGTTATATAACGTTTCATACATTAGAGAAACCGAACCCACCCTTAGAAAAAATTCTGTCTGTTGGTTTGTCAGTTTGGCCAGCAATATTTTGTCACAAGTAAACTCAGCCGCCATGAGACATAGCGCGCTGAAACTTTGACAGTAGATTTTCGTATGTCTAACTTAAAATCTAAGCTTTGAATGAATTGCAAATTCAACATAGAAGCGAAGTTATGTACTTTTAAGATGTCTTTGGCTAACTTCACAGACATGTTTATTTTGAAAATATACTGGTATAACAAGTAGGTATTGTCATGCTGGTTGGCACCAATCATGCTGTTACGAAACCTTGAGTGCCCCAGAAATGTGCAACGCCACACGACTCCGAATTCGTACTTTGCACAGAAACATTATAGAGGCTGATATCATGACTGGATGTGTTTAATTTATTAAACTTTTCCACTTTAGTTTATTTAGTTTTCTTCCACGATTTCTTTATTTTTTTTTAAAAGAAATCCTTATTCGAATATGCAGTATTTTTTGTAAAAGAAATATAACGAATTTAGCAAAGAATAATTTTTAACAATTACTACTGTCAAAATTGCTTTAGTGCAGAAGAAAATGGCAATTCTATTTAATCTTTTTTGATAGTACAGGGTATTATCACTGAGAAAACGTACAATAAAGAGCGAATGGTTTAAAATCAAATGTTATATCAAAACCAATTTGCTAGTGAAGGAGTGTAATTTATTTTTGGCATATGATTAGGTTTTCGCGTAATAAATACCTAAAAATCGGTTTAATATTGTTAAAGACAAAAAAAAAGACCTAATATAAAAACTAATCATTATAATTATTATGATAATTAAAACAAATAATTAATAATTATAACGATTATAATTATATAATATTAATAATTATAATGATTATGAATTAGGTTTGATAATTTCATTAATTATGGGGAGCCAGTTACACACCGTATCTGATCTAGCCAGATAGAAGAATTTTATTTTATTTGCCTATGATTTAATAGTACGTAGATTGTTGGGTTTGATAAGCGATTCATTTTATAACAGAATCCCCTTTATTAATATTCTAATTGTATTTTATTGATTATTAAAATATCTATCTAAATTTCGAAATACACCGTCAGTACGTCACATCCTACAAAAGCATCAATATCACTTCTGGCTGAGACGGAATGTGTGACATTCACATCTCCAATCTAACAGTCTCCGAAATGAACTAATTTATCAGATGTCCAAACTCCCCCCCCCCCCCTCTCTGCATTCCCTTCAACAAGCATAACTGATTTTGAAAACAAATTCAATACTCGCAAACAAACACTGGAAATAAATCAATTTATACAAATATTAAAAGCTTAAAATATTAATGTTCAACATTACTAATATTATTACACAAGTTGTTAATAACCATTAAAGGATAATGTACAATCTTGCCTTGATCAATTCCTTTCTCGCTCAACCAGTTTAAAATCTTGTCCATCTTCCAGAGTGAAACTAGAACAAGAGGTTCACTCTTAAAGATGGAAAAGATCCATTAATTGTAAAATGATAAGTACTAAATATACGCACATTTTCGTTTTATTTCATAAACAACCTTTTTTGCATATTTATTATATATCAACGTTCACAGTAAGAAATCAGAAAAATGATTATGACCTTTCAACCAAAACAAGTGATCTTAAACAGAGTCCAACTGATACTGACGAAGACCACTTGTTTTGATTGAATGATTTTAGAAATTAATTTAATTTTTTATCGTGATTTAGACGTTGATTTCTATTTCACGTGTTTATTATGAAATGATTTTAATAATATATATATTATGCAATCACTTAAAAAAAGAACAAATCATCACATAAATTAATATATATTTATATCAACTATGATTTATTTGTATGCAAAAGTATTAATAATTTTCATTGCAATTAATTTTTTGAGAAGTTGCTATGAGAAATCGGGTTGCCTCCTACTGGTAGCACCACATAATGGTGCTAAAACTAAATTAATTTATGTATAATAGCGTTGATAACTTTAATAATTGATAAACCTCAAGGAACATATTTACTTTAACAGTAATCCGTGGATTATCGCGGAGGATTCATTCCAGAACCACTCCTTTCAATTATAGGAGAGAATTCAGGAAATACAAATATTTGCAAAGGATATTTGTCTGTTTGTTCCCAGAGCATAGCTAATAACAAAAACAATTTGATAGTGAAGGAGTCTAATTTATTTTTGGCAAATGTAATGACTACCAAAAATCGGTTAAATATTGTTACAACTAAAAAAAAAAAGGCGACGTTAATAATACAAAGTTATTAATAGAATAAATGATTTAGGGAAAAAGAAAAAAGTCATTCTTTTTAATCTTCTGTGAAATTTATACGGTATCATATCTGAGAAAACGGATATAAAGAGCAAACGATTTAATATTGGCTGTTTGTGTACTAAAAAATTGGTTTGTAGTATTTTTCAGCGTTACTTCAAAAAGGCTTCCTTGAGACATTAGAGCACGATTTTGTTAAGTGTATGTAATAGTCGGCAAGAGAGAATAATAGTCTTTAGAATAAAAGAGTTCTCAAGGATGTATATTAATAGTTCGACAGGACCCAAATGTTCTATACCATAGGTTCGAAAAGGAACGATTTTGAGGATAACAAAATTTACCTTATTAGATTGTCATTATTTTTTCTTTTTACTTCACTATAAGTAAAGTACAGTGATCGTGAAAAAAATCGATCTCGAGATTTTGACTGAATTATATGTTTTGAGGCCCCAGAAGTCGTTTATGATGTTTTCTTGATGATGTCTGTGTGTTTGTGGGTGGGTGAGTGCGTTAGCATTGCTTGTTACCACGCTACGGTCCAGAATCTTTGATGGATCAAGTTGATATAGTTATGTTGATATACATAAAAATGGGTCCCATAGTGTATATGATACCAATTGTTTGGGTAAAATTATGCATGACGGGAAAGTAACTTTTTTTTGCCAGAAACCGTTTTTTAAAAAAACATTTTTTTCTCCTAAACTGATAACCCTAGAGTTTTGAAATTTTTGCATTATCTTTGAGGTTACAAATGCAATAAACGAAAAATATCATCTGTTATAACCTGTTATACTAATGATTGTATATCCATTAATTGTGTGACATACAAAAAAGGCTTATCTATTGATATGTGGATCAATCACTATCTGTACTACCTTAGGAATGAAAGACTAAAAAACATCTCCCATTTAGACGATTATATTTTGCTTAAATGAGACATTATATATTATATACCCAAGAAGTTTGATATTAAGTTTACTTATAGTAAAATTGAGTGTAGGCCACTCCAGATTTTTTGTAGTAGTTGTGTACTGAGATCAAGAAGAATTGAAATGTAGTCATGAAATAATGAACTACAATGTGAAGTTTAGTGTGAAGTTCTAACACCAAGTCCCATAGGTTACAAATCAATCACAATGAGCGTACTGACTATAAACAGCGTTCTAAATAAGATAGAAGGCAATGTGCGGCATTAGTTGATTGCAGGTAAATGGTAAATTGATTGATTGAATATACAAAGCATGGCAAGGACTTACTTGCGGTGGCGCAGCCTACATGTCGACGAGCTGTTCTAATTGACTGGGCTACAGTCGTGATTAGGAGAGACAGGAAGCGGTTATCAGACGCCGTTGGATTCAACCCGTCGCCGCCTTTAATACTCATTCATCTAAATACTACACGATCTTTTATTTCAATTCTCTCCCAATACATTATATAAAACAACAGAAAAATCATCATTAACATTAAAAACAGTCATTTGAAGCTAAAAAGAAGGTAACCTATTGTGAGACAACTATTTAAAGCGTCATTAGAAAAGTAAGTCACATTATCCCCACAATCAAGTCATATTAGGGTACCATATGAATATAGCTGATTATCATTCTACTTGCGTCATCACATCAATATATTATATGAATATTCATGACCAACATACTATTTGACTCATCACATCATTATATCATATGAATAATGATGAGCAACATACTGTTTGACTCATCACATCATTATATCATATGAATAATGATGAGGAACATACAATTTCATTCATCATGTCAATATATCATATGAATATTGATGAGCAACATACTATTTGACTCATCATATCAATGTATCCTATGAATATTTAAGAGAAACATACTATTTCACTCATCATAGCATTATATCACATGAATAATGATTAGGAATATACTATTTCACTCATCATATGAACATAGTATATGAATATTGAAGGGCAACATACTATTTCGCTCATCATATCAATATATCATATGAATATTGATGAGGAACATTGTACTTGTTCATAAATATAAGTAGACTCAATATATCAGTATAATTAAAGTGGCAAACTAAACAGTTAAGATAACTCTCGTATGACTGACTGGCTATTAAACGTAAGCCCAGGTGAAGGAAATCTAACCTGAACAGACACGTCAGACCTACTGACCTCACACTCACAGTAGAACTGCTGATTCTAAAGAAATAGACCTTTGACAACGGATTACTAATTACAACGTCCATATTAATGCGAAGAAAGGTTTCTTAGTCGTTGGTCTACAAGAGACAGACTGCACAAGTCCATGGAGTTTAAATTCTAGGGAACCGACACAGCTCTAGAAGCAAGAGGTCGACAGAAAGGACATGGACCATGCATTCACGACACCAATAAGCTCTTTTTTACCAACCTCAAAACACCCGATAACCAACAGTTTCTGAATCGGGTAATACAGTTTTGTAGGTTAGGTTAGGTTGCAGTGGCTGTCCCACAAGGAGCACCGGTATATAGGCCGAACACTGGCTCTTTATGATACCACTCAATGATTGATTCTAAATTGGAAGCTCTAAATTTTGCCTAACTCAAGTGTATTTAGAGTAGGGATCTTTAACAAGTGTCTGAAATCGTACAGGCTCAGAATCAACGGCTTAACGTCCTCTTCGAGGGACAACGTGCTACCATTCCAGAGGTGAGCACGTTGCTGCTAGGCTGACCTGACCCCCTATCGCTTGGTGGTAATCCCGCTTGGTCTTTGGACTGCTGTTTGCTCAGTCACTGCCTCACCATCTAGGCGGCGGTAACGTTCTCGTTATATTAGTCTGATTTCTTATCTACCACTGCATCTTTTCTTCTGTCCAGGAACAGCTGTTCGAGGTATCAATCGTAAAAACTACATTGCTCAATTCTGTGTAATTTTCTATAGAACTCCGGACTTACTAGTCCATGGGCGAGCACATTGCCACTGGGCTAAGACAAAGGGTCATAGCTGATACCGAAACAACCACTTTATGAGATCTTTGAGGGACAACGTGCTCTTAGGTAAAGCAACTAGGGACAGAATAAGTTATACACTAGGAATGTCAATCACGCTAACTAAAATACCACCCTTAAATATTTCAATTTAAAGGATGTGAAATAAATACTAAAATAATCTAAAATTAAATAAATCAAACATCTAACTCAGGGAGCAGATTAGTGAGAGGTAGAAACCATGACGCTGACGATACGGGGATATTTTAAATTTCGTAACACATTCACTTAACAGAAAAAATAAAGTGTTCTTTAGGAATAGTTAGCATCTAAGTGGTATTAAAAAACTGTTTACAGCTGCCTGAACTTTAAAAACATGACACACTAGTACCAACAACTAATCATCCGAAGACCCAGCAAATTAGAGATAAATAAGCTCGACCTTGTCTTAAGAAACTTCTTCCTTAGATTGCAAGAAAGTTTGCGGCTGCAGTGACCTCGATCACTGAATTACGAGAAAATAGAAAACGCGAATGTTGTTCAAGAGTACACTACATTCACTTGATGCTTAGCACGATTTGCTACTTACTTTAATAAGGATTTTACAATACATTAGAATTAAACTACGATAAACTTTAAAAGTCACTAGCAAAATCAGTTTTTTCAAAAAAAAAACAATGTAATGCAACTTTTCAAAAAAAAGAAAAAAAAATCAGAAGTGACCTGAAATACAGTGAAGTCAATTCTATAAGTCACTTACATTAGATTGATTGCACTACATTAGAATTCTATAAGAGTAACTGCCCACATTATAAGGGCATTTACTTTCTCAAAAACCGTAAAAGTTAAAAAAAAAAATAAAATTTAAAGCAAAGTACAAATAAAAAATGCACTTTTATTTTTGAATATTCATCATCATTATCATCAAGGGGAAGTGTACTCGTAAAACTAATGAAGGTCTCCGTGGTTTAGACAACAAGGGCTTTCATTTGCCTTGTCCACAGAAACCTCAGTTTCATTCCTTCAACCTTAGGTTGTTTCACTCTCCGCTTAGTTACCAGCATGGTCCCTTGTTTGTCTAATCCACAGAGATCATGGTTTCTTCCCTTACCCTTGTCTGTTGGGCTCTTCACTGACTCAAACAACATAATCCTTCGCTTTCCACGGCCACAGTGATCTTGATGTAATTCCCTAAATTCTACTTTTTAGCCACTTTCAACCGCTTAAATGGAATTTGATCCAACATTTAAAAAAAGAAAGACATTTTAAAACATATAGTAATAGATTAAATAGATCCATACATAAAACAGAGCTTAAGGGTCATGGTAGCCCAGTGGCTTACGTGCTCGCCTCTAGATTGGTAGATCAGGGGTTTTATACCACTCTGGCCCTCAATTCATCCACGTAGAAGGTGACAAAAATTTGAATATGTTGTGTTTCGGATAGGGCGTTAAGCCGTCGGTCCCGAGCCTGCAAGATATCAGGTACTCAATTCACTTGTTTGGGGAAAATTTAGGACTCCCAACGTAGAATTTCCATTGGGTGGTATCATAAAGTATCAGCCTATCTCGAAAAACACTGCAGCCCAGCCTAAAAGAAAGCTTAGTATATGTGTTTAACTGCAATTAATCATTTAGCTTTGCAAATATAATATTATATTACAAATGTTGAGTAATAGTTTAATTTCTTCCGAAACACATACGACCTTTACTTGATAATTCCCCGTGTTTATATTCATTTATGAAATAATACATGGCATTCCACGATTTTAACAAAAGGCTGAATACAATATAAGCAAATTATTGTATTGGTGCCTACAAAAGTAATAACAGGAAGTAAGGAATAAGCAATGCAGAAAAGTATGAACAACAGAAATAGTGGTCACTGCATTCATACATAGCTGTTGATTCTTTAGACATTTGCAAATATATTTATAAATGTAAATAAATGGAATAATCAAAGTGAGCATTACACTGCTGGTAGGGGCAGATAGACTCCGTGTGCAAGATTGATTGTGGAGAATATGTTTGCATAATCCTCCGCACAGACCAGCAAGACTGTCACTGGTCAAGCAATCTGAGTTCATTTTAGTACATATCAAATACTTTATTCTGCCATTATTCCCTTTCTCTAAAATAATAAAGTACAGCCTATTTGTTCATTATCTAACTTCTGCTGCTTTTCACAGATTACTCCATAACCATAAATTTCTCAAATTACAGGAACCAGGCAACTTAGAAATATATGTTTCATTTACTTATTTTACGTGTGCGTTGCGTAATGACGTCATATGCATCATAGTTTTTACAAAAACCCACTTTTATTGTCTATTTTTTTCATCACTGTAACGAGTTGTAATTTTTCAGTGTTCTTTAGTACTGATTTTTCTTTACTCTGAGTTTGTATTAGGTTAGGTCAGGTTGCAGTGGTAGTCCTTACTACAAGGGAACACACATAAGTCAAACATTGGCCCTTTGTGATACCACACAAGAAGACTGACTGATTCTATATTAGGAGTCTTAAATTTTGCCTAACTCAAGTGCATATAGAATAGTGATCTTTAACTAGGACTTGACATCGTACAGACTCGGGACCGACAGCTTAACATCCTCTCTAAGGTACAACGTGCTCAGATTTATTCACATCAAACCTCAACTTTGAACAGTTGGTTCTTGTTCGCACGTTGCTACTGTAATTTAATTTTGATCACACGCCAGATATTTGTCAAAAATAATTCGCCTCGCTGAAATATCCAAATTGTTTGAAGTAGAGAGCATTAATCCTATAATAAAGACAGCGAAGATGAAGGCTAATGATTCAATATTTATAACAATGATTATCAGTATCGTATATTTGATATAATGTGTAAAAATGTTATTCATGAATGAATAAAATTGTTGAGGTATAAATTTTTCTGGATTTTTGGTGCAATGACATCCTTTACAATTGACCTAAAAAGTTGGTTTACTTAAGTTGATTTATCGCGAGAACTAAAGTAAATATTTGATCGTTCTCAACGGCAGAATAAAGCTTAAAAATAATAGAGTATTTATAAAATAGTATAGTATAAAAATAGGGCTACTTATGCTATTTGGCCCAACTTTGCGAACTCTCATTAACAATTTAAACCATAGACATATTTGTAGCAAAAATACATCTTTTGACCCATTTTCGCTATTCCCATAAAATTATGAAGGTCTAAACTGGAAAAAAAATCTAAAAAAAATACTGATCATTTGGTTTAAGTCTATTTTAATCGAAAAAATACATAAAAGCTGTCTAACTTACCTACAGTTAATTAAAAAAAAATTATATGCTGGTGAATAACAAAAAAGAAATCCAACCACATTTCTTAACACATATATGAGTAAATTTCCTTGAATACCTCATTTTCTTGACGTAAGAAAAAATTTTTATGCTAAGAAGCCAAAATATCCTAAGTGTCTGTGAAGTTAACCAAGGACAGCTTGAAAGTTTATAACTTCGCTTTTACGTTGAATATCCAATCCATTCAAAGCTTAGATTTCAAGCTAGACATACACAAATCTACTGTCAAAGTTTCAGCTGGCTATGTCTTATGGTGATCTTATGACGACGGATGTCGAAATATCGAAGTGAGTTCTGTAGTGACTTTCTCTGTTTTTTCCTATGTGTTAAAGTATATGTATATATAATATATATGGACTAATTTACCACAATGAAACAATTTTGTAAAACAATTAGGCCTTTTATCAACACATCGTCAGAGAGCAAGTGAACTAAAAAATAATAAATACTTGTTAACTTGGCTGATTGAAGTTTCCAGAATTGTTGGCAACCCTGAATCTGTTTAATGATGAAGAAGTCTTCATCTGCTTAATTATTCCATATATATTAATTTTATATATATATAAACGATATTGTACATATATAACATAAAGAAAAAACACAGAAAATTACCAACAAAATTCTATTTAATTTTTCATATATTTTTAAACATTATTGAATTCTAAAATTGAAGGAAGTTGTAGGACTGTCCTGGCCAGAGTTAAGAAGTAGAATGAAATAAAATAGGTGAATGAACACGTATTGTTTGTAGTAAAGATGTATTTTTAAAGGAGTGAAAGACAATGAAAAGTGTAGTACTATTGATACAAGATAGTCTTGAACATAATATTCGATTAATAAAAATAAAATAAGAATGTCTAAGGAGTATCAGATCTCAGATTTGAAAATACATAAAGAAAATGTATAAAAGAGATGATTCGGCGGAAAACATAACGGGGAGCCCAGCTGTTTCACAGAACCTTTCTCTAACAGGGTTTTTTGTTTAGCTTCAATAAACTGGGTGTGTTGGAGGGGACAAACCCGGCGGCGCATATGCAGTCTAACCCCTCTACACCCACAATCGACTGTGACACTTCAACATCACAACTACACATTATTTAATACTTACAAAGTAACAGAAGCACTTCGACTTAATTATTAATGAATATGATTAGACGAGTTTGTACTAATTGTGAAAGTGGAATGTGTGTACTGTTCACTATAATGAGCCACTTAAACGTTGCAGCACTACTTCATCTTATATTTATTACTCTCTATATATTCACTATGAAATCGATAAGCCGATTCAAACTAGACATATACAAATTACAAAATCGAAGAAGAATAACTTACAAACTAAAGAAACACACTTCATAACTCCAATTTTCCGAAATCGGTTTTCAGGGGAAAAGAGAGAGAGACCAAGGAACGCTGTAACCGCAACCGCAACGGCAACTAACCGAACCGGCAGCCCAAGCGGTTGGCAGACTACCTACTCGGTTGTGTTTACAGTGTGCTTGGTCACTCGCTCTCTCTCTCCTCTCTCTCTCTCTCTCTCTCTCTCTTCTTCTCTTAAAGACAGATTTTCCGAAAATATGTGAATTTCTTTACTCTGAATGTTCCTTTTCTTCGATTGTGTCCTGGGTTGCCAGGTTACCATTTTTTAATCCAACTTATTCAAATGTGACTTTTTTTAAGTGGTTTGCATAGAGTTGTAGTGTTGGGTATTAGGCTAAGTATATTTTAAAAACATATATATACACACACGCATACGCACAATAAAAGATATATATATAATAAATTATAACTTAATATAAGGTAAGTAATATAACATAATAATTGCATACTTTGTTAAAGTATAAAAATAATATATACTTAACAAAGAATATATATATATATATATTTATTCCCTGAGGAACTGGGAAGAGCCTGTAGGACATTAGAGAAACTCTCAAAAAAGGTAACCAATCATGAAATTGGCATACAATTTTTAGAAACATGTTTGCACGAAGGATTGCTACCAACATTCACTAATATATATATATATATATACTATATATAATATATATATAAAAGGATTTCACATAAGCACGTGAAATAACAATCAATGATCAAACCACAATAAGAAATAAGACCACTTTCAACCGTAACAAGAGGTCTTCGTCAGAGTCAAAAACGCAACTGAAAACTAGATGCAGAAAACATCTGGTGAGGGGTTCAGAAGAGTGGGAGGGAAGAGTGGTATTTTAAAAGGGTGAAAGCACAGGAAAGGAGTGATGTCCAGAAAGGGATGTTTTCCCATTTCTTATTGTGGTTTGATCATATATATATATATATATATATAAAGATTTCACATAAACACGTGAAACAACAATCAATGATTAAACCACAATAAGAATGGGAAAATAACAATTTCCCATTTCTTTTGTTCCCATTCTTATTGTGGTTTAATCATTGATATATATATATATATATATATTATATATATATATATATATAACATTAAATTACACAAAGCACGACACAGAAAAAAGAATAAAATGGACACTTAAAGAATTCAATATTTCGAACTGTTGTTCATCATCAGGAGTAGACTAGAAGAGAGGATGAAGTGAGAGAGATCTCCCCACGTCGAAGAACTGAGCGCGAATCCTGAATTTTGAACTCTGTAAGTGTTGTTTTTTTTCTTTTTTCTGTGTCGTGCTTTGTGTAATTTAAAGTTTTATAGTCCTTATGGACCGTTTCTTATATTTAGTATATATATATGAAATTGGAAAGAGGAGCCCAGAAAAGGTCTTGCACCGGCAGATTTTTTTCTCTCAAAGGTCCTGGTTACAGCTGTAATACTAGTTTAATTGCACAAAGGAAGAGATTATCAATAATGATTTACTGATTCGGCCTGCATAAGTAAAAAGGTTGACTGTGATTTAGCCTACCAAGCAAGTCCTGACCTCCCTCAAAATTACTCAACTCTAATACGCTGTTTTATAATACCTTCTTGTAGATAAGGGATTGGGTCGTGTTTTATAATGCATTAAAGTGTGTGCTTAACTTCTATATGCCATATTGAAAGTAAGTAGACAAGGACTCGGTGGTCATCGACTGAAAACTGACATTTAGCCGAGAGGGTTGTGCAGCGGAGAAGTGAGATCGTGCGGGGGAGCGGTAGAAATGAATCTCATTCAATTCACCGACCTTACCGAGCAATAATTAAAAAGCGCTTTGATAGATGGCCTGGAAAGGGAAAGCAAGCGGGTCACGTCTGTTTTGTCCTATCCCACTGACCTGTCACTGAAAGGCAGCAGCTCTCTCTCAAGGTCGTGATTCTTCGGCATTCACTCGCAACTCTCTCCACCCTCGCCCGCATTGCTTCATTAACTGACACTTAACACTTCAGCTAAACAATCAAAGAAAACTCCCATGCTTCCCTTAATCAACTTCACACAATAACACACCCGGCTAAATTGCTATAATTAATTCTGTCAATGGGATTTACAAAGACTTTTGAACTATTCTCATGTGCAAGACTCCTGGCTTTCAATCAAAATCCAGTTGAAGATTTAGTCAACCAAGCAATGCAAATTGAAACTACACAGGAATCCGACTGCAACTGATATAACCATACATAAAACTTTAATTCATCATAGCCAACAAAAAATAGCAGCTTTTCGTTATATGATATACAGATTAAATTCCGATGAGTAATTTCAAGTAAACTGAAATCTAGTTAATTCAAGCAACTTGAATAAAGAACTAGATATAATTACAACAACAACTAACCACGGTTATAATACAAACTTAAAAGATAAATTACTAAAAATTAGAAAGAATAAAGGAAATTGTAACTAGGAAATAACTAATAATTATAAATAGGTGAAAACAGTCATAATAGGTGAAGTTAGTCCTAAAATTGAGAAATTACTGAAACAATGCAATGTAAAGATAGAGTTTAAAACAAATAATTCAATAGATCAAATACTAGCTAACTCAACGGATAATAAAGCTAATAAATATGCAAACAGCGGAATGTATAAACTAAAATGTAAAGATTGTAAATAAATATATATAGGACAAACGGGAAGAACTCTAAAAACTGAGGTTTAAAGAACATATTGAAAACTATTCAAAAAATACAAAAAAATCAAATTACCCAAACCACCTAACGGAATGTTGACATGGACCTGACAAATGAACAAATAAACCACCAAACCGTTTAATTTTTATCAAACTCTAGACTACCCGTGACACTCAGAAATTATAGCAATAGGTATTGAAATTAATTCACTGAACATGATTGACAGGGATAATTTTAATTGTTGTTTCTTGTTATTAAGGTACAAAAATACATTCTTATATGTCCCAATTAAGAATAGTATTCTTTACTTGATTCAAGATATATACACAGTAAGTATATTTAGCAAAATAAAAATCATTTAAAAGTAAAAAAAAAATAATTTATTTTATCTCATAAATAAATAAAACATCAATTCAAGTTATATACATAATGAAATATATTTAAAACTAACAAAACTAATTGAATATTCAGTATTTCAGATAAGAACATTCGTATTTTATCTGACAGTTCTGTTCAAGTTTGTT
This sequence comes from Hermatobates lingyangjiaoensis, assembly GCA_026182355.1. Taxonomy (NCBI): domain Eukaryota; kingdom Metazoa; phylum Arthropoda; class Insecta; order Hemiptera; family Hermatobatidae; genus Hermatobates; species Hermatobates lingyangjiaoensis. Next base: position 74,258 of record JAPFBL010000734.1, read on the forward strand.
TCTAAAATTATTCATTTCTAACCTCTAATGTAGTAGTTTATTATATATTTGTTACATTTATTTATAATACATTTGCAGTACTGTTATCAGCGAGCACGCAAGCCTCTGGGCTACTCTTGCTCCATGCCTTTATTTTATTACCAGTGTTTATATTTCGCAAATTTTAAATTAATTTTGTTAATTAATGACTGAAGATCAGACCAGACTGAAGTTCAATAGAGAATTTGATTTTAATTGCCACATGTTGAAGAATTGACACAAACCATTAAAGAATTCTTCAAGTACACACTAAGATGGGACGATGCTGATTTCGTTTCTGATTCCGCTGCGATTCTGAACAATGCTCATTTAATATTACCAATATTAATTTTTCGCTTCAGTTAGATTTGACACCGCTTGAAGTCATATTAACGCCTTATTTATAAGAAAAACAGAAACAACTCGTCAAATATAAACTTTTCGAGGAAGTTTTTCATAAAATATGATATTTTAATGAATTTAAAAAAAAATCAGAGAGACAAAGGTACTGCATGTTATTCATGAAAATTTTATGTTACATACGAACAATACGAGTACATAGTAGAAAGTCTAGATAACTCCACCATGAGAACTATGGAATATATTGATATTACAGTGGTATTACCCTCAGAGTTTGTAGACTTGTTTGCCTTACTAAATGTCTTTTTTCCCTTTACAAGTATTTACTATTCCATTTACCATAAATTTTTTTAAATTTGCACAGGCTCAAAGTCACAACAATGTAAGTATAATCTTACCTCTGACATTGATAACTCAGACGCAGGAGGTAAGAAGTAATCCGGTGACAACACTTCCTGACGTGGGTCTAAGTCATAATGCTGTATAAATTAATCCTAGTTTAAAAAAAAAACAGAAAAAGAAAAAAAAATCACTAATAATAGTTCATAGTAACAAATGTCTTGGTTACATCCTCTTCAGACGTCTTCTCGTATTTCCTGGAATATTTGTGGATAATATTGTTAGGAAAGCTTTATAACGGGATATTGCTACTTGCTGAACTGTTGGGAACTTCAGGTCGGAATAAATTGTTTGGTTCGATATATAGAAGAGACAATGAAGAATTTACGAAGGATTTTTGTTTGAAGGGTTTGTTTTCTTTGTTATTTCTTAGATTTTAATGCGAAGTATTAAATAAGTTATTTTTGTTGTGACCAAAACAATCATGGAATTTTCCTGTTGTTTTTGACTAGTGTTTGCTCGAAGTAGCAAATTTAGAGAAAAGGTTTGTAGTGCTTACTCGACTTGGTAAGCCTAGCGTTAAATCACTGCATCATAATTGGAATTAGTATTAATATTAACCGTTAAACCTCGTGTAATATAAGTAGAACTCGAGCAGTTTCGGGTCCTTCTGGTTCCCATTTTCAAGAGCAACTGATTGTGAATTTATCCTTATAGAAGAAATCAGTTGCTCTTGAAGATTTCCAGAAAGAGCCGAAACCTGAAACTTCTCAGATATTATACGAGGTATAACGGTTAATATTAATTCTAATTCCAATAGTGCTAACTTCAGTGGAAATAATCCATTGACTAAACTACAGCATGAGTTCAGATATCATTGCCTGCTGCATTCAGTATGCCTACTGCAGTACAGCTACATGTAACATAGAAATAATTCTTTTAGGTATCAAAATCCTACAGGAATCGTCTATTTGCTACATCAATGTTTTCCTTCCAAAACCTCCGATTCTCCCATCATTTCTATAGGATCCGATTTTTTCCTGCATGTCAACAATATTTCTTTTATTGTACACCCAAAAAAAAAGTTATTATTACCTTAAATAGAAGATTCTAAAAGAATGACAACTTCATACTATCTGTTCAAGAACGAATAAAAGCTGAGGCAAAGCACTTTCTTAAAACAAAGGATTTACTACCACTCATACCCTGTCATAAATAATAAATGATTTATACACTACAAAGTTATTCAATAAATTCTGTTACGATGTTGTTGAATAACTTATCATGAGTGATCTCTGATATAACAAAGTTGCATGCTAATTAAATTTATTTTTGAAAAAATATTACAAAAAAAAGAAGAGATATGCTAAATGCGTTAAATAGTATCCTTTAAGAAGCCTTGAGAATGTCGAACAATTAATCTGGAGTAATTACTTTTTTGACCTAACCCTCAAAAATATATTTTGTATATATATTTCTCTTTTAACATAAATCAGGTACTTCTGTAGAATGACGCTCCTGAAATAGCTCGGTAATTAAAATGCTTAAAATATTGTGTATTGTTATGAAAAGCAAAATGAGTAATAAGCTTGAACAGAAGCATTGGGCAAGCATCTATTTTAATTTTATGCAGACAACATAGTTAAGAAAAAAAATGAACAAAAAAAGAAGCTGGTTCTTGTCAAAGGTTGACGTGTAATTTCAAAGAGTCTGATTCAGGAATGTAATATGTGGAGGGATACTAATCGAGAGTGACAGAGAGGCTAAGGACGATTAAGACGCGGGAGAGAGTGCGAGCGATGATTTCGTGTTTGACCAGCTGTTTCACAACTCTAATAGAGGTCCGAGGCACCACACCACCGGCCAAGGGCCTGCATGGACCTCACTCTGGTCTGGCACTACAAAGCCAACAGCTCTCAATCCATGAACTTAAAGGCTTTCCCATCAGCAACTCACTGTCTTCAATCAATCATCGGTGGCCCAAAAATAACTTTTATGACAACTGTCACAGAAACTTGCGAACAAAATACCACATATCAAAGGGAATACGTACGCACAAACACAATTTTTTCTTTCTCTATTGCTAATTTTTTGAAGCATGTTTGAAATTGTTTTGTTTACATTTTACATTTCATTCTTTTGCAAAAGAACATAAATATTTTTTTGTATAAATGCAGAATAAACAAATTCATATTTTAATTGCTAATAAGATCTATAATATTAATAGTTCAGATACAACGCAACCTTTACAACTTCCGCTGGTAAAATCGTAATATAGCTATAAGCATGAATTACTTTAGATTTACTCGATAGTTTTAATTATAACGAATTCTTACACATTTGAAATTTAGCTCAGATAATCTAAAATGAAGAATTATAAAACAAACGTACCAAGTATTCTAAACAAAAAAAACCCTGTTCAATCAGTTTTTATTTTTTCACTCGGGTTGTTAGTAAGTAATTGTGACATATGTTGGCAAGGGGTGATGTCATGGGGTCGGAGTACTGCGAAACCTCATAGTACGAGGGCATCGTTGTACGAGCAATTCGCTTTACGAGCAGCCATTCGCAAGAATGTTTCTCTTGCTCGACGAGTAAAAATTCATTGTACGAACAACCGTTTTCTTCACACCTATAAGGTTTCCGTTTTCAGTTTTAATCTATTAATTTATTAATTAATCTATTAATATATTAATCTATAATAATTATAATATAATAAATAAATTATTATTATATACAATCTATCCATCTATTATTAATAATAAAGCATGATTATTTCTTGCCTGATTTTTTATTATTCATATTACATTTATGAATATATTTATATATTAACTTCATAGTATATTTAAATATTTGATTAATATTGTCTAGTTTTTCTATTGTACCCTTTCTGTTTAAAAAAGCAAAATTAAAAGCAAACATTCTGGGGATGGAACGGATTATTTATTTTCATATAAATTCCAATGCGAATACGAGTAAATCGCAATACGGGCTTGGTCTCAGAATAAATTAAACTGGTACTGCGAGGTTCTACTGTATATATCACAAGCCTGCAGACCATTCACTAGTTACCAACAATGCAATTAACTATAAGTAAGCCAATCCAAGTATTGCACTCGAGCATAGTGGAGTTGTTCTGCTAAAAGTTGGAATCTGTAGGGGGGAAGAAGGCGAAAGTTTGCAAGCAGGCTGCCTGAACAACATTAAAACTTTCAGCCTTTGAAATCGACTAAAGAGCCTTCGCCTTTTGAGCCCAGCAATCATTGAACAGAAAAAAAGAAAACCCTTCTAGACTTCAAATGCACTTCCGACACTGAAATGGCAAATAAATAGTTCTAATAGAACTGAAAGCTGTTGACTGATGCGACTGTTGAGAGATGCGAAGAGCTGGCGTTGGATCTAATAATTATTAAATGACATTGAGCAATTTCATTTATTTTATTATGAGCTTATAAAATCCAAAATACTAATCAATTAGGCACTGCGTAAATATTTGAAAGCAGTATTACAACTTAGTATTGCATATTACTACAATGTAATGAGAAAAACATGAATTACAATTTGCGATTAATTAAAAAATGTAGTCATGAATTGAAAATGCATTAAACATAACAGATTACTCAATATTACCAGAGTGAACTCGAGTAATACAACAGGAGTATACTCGAAATTTAAACGAATATTGTTTAAATAATTAAACACGTGTGACTCAACAATATATTAGTATTAGTATTACATAGCAATACATGTAAGTTATAAACTGATGTAAGCTACAAACAATGAATGCGTATTCATTTATATATTGGAAGTGTTTCCTGTATTACACGGGAACTCGATATAGATAATTCCAGGTGGATGAATGTCACTTGCTACACTAATGAAATACTAACAGTTAACGGTTCTTTTCGACAAAGTTTTCCTTTAGCATGTGCCATACTTTATAATTGTTATACCAGCATAGGTCACAATGACTTCCATATCATTTGTAGAATTTGTAGAAGAATACATTAGCTCTAAAGCTATATCGGGAACTCGATATAGATAATTCCAGGTGGATGAATGTCACTTGCTACACTAATGAAATACTAACAGTTAACGGTTCTTTTCGACAAAGTTTTCCTTTAGCATGTGCCATACTTTATAATTGTTATACCTGCATAGGTCACAATGACTTCCATATCATTTGTAGAATTTGTAGAATAATACATTAGCTCTAAAGCTATATCGGGAACTCGATATAGATAATTCCAGGTGGATGAATGTCACTTGCTACACTAATGAAATACTAACAGTTAACGGTTCTTTTCGACAAAGTTTTCCTTTAGCATGTGCCATACTTTATAATTGTTATACCTGCATAGGTCACAATGACTTCCATATCATTTGTAGAATTTGTAGAAGAATACATTAGCTCTAAAGGTTCTTATAACGGGACACCATCAAAATCTCTTTAGTGAAAAAAAAAAAGTATTTTGTACTGACGAATATATTTATGGTTCATGACGAATATATAATTCTGTACTAACGAATAAGTACAGACAATTATGGACTTTTTACTTCAATATGGTGTTGCCGTCCTCTTTTAATTATTATTGCTTTAGTCACCAGTATTTTCTTAGCTAACTTAGAATTATAGACTTAATATATATATGTGTTTTGAACATCTAAATATATATATATACATATTAATTTAGTTCAAAATTGAAGATAGATAGCACAGAAAGTAAAGAAACACACTTACAGACTCAAATTTTCGGGCAATCCGTCTTCAGGAGAAAAGAGAAAGGGAGACCAAGCAGTCTGTAAGTGTGTTTCTTTACTTTCTGTGCCACTTATCTTCAATTTTGAACTGTTATTGTGTCCAGTTTGGATCGTCTTTCCGTATATCAAGTGAAAAATGATTATATATATATATATATATATATATATATATATATATATATATATATACCAATGATCAAACCAAAACAATGATCTTGTTTTCTTGAAAGGTCTTGTTTTCCCACTTTTTTATTGGGGTTTGATCATTGATTGTTATTTCACGTGTTTATGTAAAATCTTTATATATATATATATAATCAATTAAACGAAACGATTACACAGACTAAATAAAGTAAACATACAGAAAACACATATAAAAGCGATCACAGGAACTCACTACTATGTTTCGACCACGTCGTCATCAGGTAGAGACATGAAGAAGTGAGTTGCTTCGAAAACAGGTGACAACTTCGGAGCGACTGACTTCTTTATCTGTTTACCTGATGAAGACAAGGTCGAAATAAAGTAGTGAGTTTCTGTGATGTCATTTATGAATGCCATTTCTGTACCATGTAATAGTTATTATACACAATGTAATAGGCATTACAATAATAGATAATTACAAAATAGCTATATAATAGTTATTATATAGTAGATAACTAAAGAACTTTGATTATACATTTTTTCATTTATCTAGTTAAATTTCTGAAATTGTTTATATTTATTTATTTTAAAAAAAATGTTATTTATTTTTGCTTCCATTGTTTTATCTCTCCTATTCCGTAAGTTAACAACACACATCGGAGTGTCTCTTGAATGAGACAGGCTTCAGTCCTCGGATGTCTTCGGAAGGTTTAACGTCATATATTTGATGACTAGGCAGTCAAAATATAGTAGTGAGTTTTTGTGATCTCTTTTAAGTGTTTTATGAATGCTTAAATGTTGTAAGAATTTAGTTTATTTAGTTTATCTTTTTTTGAAAGAGTTTTTGCCTCTGACGAAGACCACTTGCTGCGGTTGAAAGATCTTACCCTCTTTTTCCCATTTCATATTGTGGTTTGATATTGATTGTTATTTAATTTGTTCATATAAAATCTAAATTTATTACCTATGAAAAAACGATGTTGTTAAGAAATATTATTCAGTCCTCGCTGATTAAATTTAATAGATCAATTATTATAAACATTAGTAACAGGTTGTTCTGGCTTGACTCAGTGTTAACGAGGGCAATAGTCTCTTCTAAGAGGGTTGACAGCTAGTGGATAGTTTTTTACTCTTTCTTACTGTACACCTTTGCTTCCCCAAACATCCCTGGCTGGCCTTTGTCCCTTCCTGCCCTTTACACTCTTTTAAAATACCATTCTTCCCTCCCATTCCTCTCAATAAGATGTTTCTATCTAGTGTTTCAGATGGGTTTTTGACTCTGACGAAGATCGCTTGTTACGGTTGAATGATCTTACTCTTTTTTTTCATTTCATATTGTGGTTTGATCATTGATTGTTATTTCACGTGTTTATGTGAAATCTTGCTATATCTATCTATATATATATATATATATATATATATATATATATATATATATAATAACTTTAAATTACACAAAGCACGACACAGAAAAAAGAATAAAAAGAACACTTACAGAATTCAATATTTTGAACTGTTGCTCGTTATCAGGTGTAGACTAGAAGAGAGGACGAAGTGAGAGAGATCTCCCCACGTCGAAGAACGGAGCGCGAATCATATATATATATATATATATATATATATATATATATATATATAGATCAAACCACAATAAGAAATGGGAAAACAAGACTAAGATCTTTCAACCGTAACAAGCGGTCTTCGTCAGAGTCAAAAACCCAACTGACTTATTGTGGTTTCTTATTGTGGTTTGATCATTGATTGTTGTTTCACGTGTTTATGTGAAATCTTTTTATAAATATATATATTGAGTAATGGATCATTTTTCATTATTTTGAGGGAGTGGAAGAAAACTCACCCGCCAAGACCTCGTACAAAACACCACCATTCTAAAGCAAGTCAATGACCCAGGCAGACTACATATATATGTTTCAATCTTGTCAATATCTAAAATAAATTGGAATGAGTGATACGACAGGTGAGAAGAGTTATGACAGCATTGTGTAGAGGAGGGTCAAGTTCTAATGCAAGCGCGCTGGCAGACAAGACCGACTTTGAATGAGACGGTTGTGTTAAGGAGAGGCGTGCAGGACGCTCAAAGGATACACGGTCCTTTGTCCAGCAGACAAGTCGAGAGGCGCTACGCTGGCGGACTGCCAGACCGCCTCAGCCCGCTCACGACCTGCTGCTTACAGAGCTCGCGCATCAAACTTACCTTCACTTTATGTCTAACAACACGCTCTTTTAGAACACAATGTCCGCTTCATTCTTACTGAACATCCGTTTCAACACTTTTATTAATTTTACTTAAATAATCTTCAACTTTATCTTAACTAAATAAAGTACAAACCACTGACATTTTTTATTACCATTCACTAAATATTTATTTCTATGAAAATATGGATTTCTATAGGTAAATATGTGTTTCTATAAAATATGGAAGTATGAAAGTATTGAGTTCAGGTCAAAATAACAAAACATCATTTGGAAAGATCCACTCCTCTTAGCATTTGTTCAGTTCATACCACTGTTTCACTACAGGATGGTAACTTTAGCCCACCTGTGATTACTCAGTTACACAACATGCTCAGCCTAATTCTACTTCAACTGGACTATGGCATAAATAATTACGCTATAAAAAATACTTATATATTGAAGTGTAATTCAATATTAAGGTAGAGCTTGCAGTGGAGAGAAACAGTGACTTGAGGCTCATCACCGACACTGAGCACTCGCCTCCAGTGACAGTCCGGCTCACTGTTAACACCTCTGGAGCCGCCCGAGCAGCAACACGCGGACACGATCAGACACAGGACCGACTTTACCTAGTTTGTCATGATGAAATCGGACAAAAAAATTTTTTTTTTTTAATGTGTTGTAAATGTTATAATGACATGGGAAAATCGCTAGAAGGTTAATATTAAAACTTTTGTCATGAGTAGATCGGTAATAAAGGCTATTCTTAGGATCTATAACAGTCCAAAGCCGAGTGGAACTACCAGTAAAATATAAAGGTATAAAATACTTGTTATATATTTGCTAACATTCCAATATCACCCGTCGGTTTTGGAATTACAAGTAAACATCATTTACTAAAATAAAATTACTAAAAATAAAAGGATTTAAAAAGATACAAACGTAAAATGCAATGTATACTTTGCCACTATAAATACGGCGAAGCAATAATGATTTCTTTTGCTTTTATACACACATAACATATTTCAGTGGTTTTCAATAGTTAATATTTCTAAATATTAAAATTTTTCGGAGTTTAAATGAATTAATTAAACACAGAATATAATTTTTTTCTGTATTTCCTGATTTGTAAAGTATAAGACAGTTGGCATTCAAAACAGATCACCCTCAATATATTCGTATATTTGACCCTGTGATCTGTTTATGCTGATGGCAAAAGTAATTTTCCGAGACATTGAACTTTCTTAAACCGGAAAGGTCTGTCGGTTGGTATCATTGGAATACGAACAATGTGAGCGATTTACCTCCTGCTCATAAAGTTATTATTAATATTGATATAGCTTAGCGACCACTGATTCTTCAAATACAAAATACGTTTTATGAGGATTAGACCCAGATTACACACCAACGTTTGGACGACAATTGTTCAGTATTCTCAAGGCTTTTTGAAGTAAACTATTTAACGCATTTAGCACATATCTCCTTTTTTTTTTAACTTAGATTGTTAAAAATAAATTTAATTAACATGTAACTTTGCTATATCAAGGATCACAAATGATAATTTATTCCAACTAACTTATAACTTATCATGTGTGATGCTTGATGTAATAAAGTATGATGTAATGTCAATTACATTTATTTTTGACAATATATATAACAAAAAAAAAGAAGAGATATGCTAAATGCCTTAAATAGTTTCCTTCAAAAAGCCTTGATAATGTCGAACAATTTTCGGCGAAACGTCGGTGTGTAATCTGCAGTAATTAATTTTTGGACCTAATCCTCAAAAACCTAGTTTCTATTTGTTATTTCTTTATCATTCTACTTGTAGCCTTGTTCCATTGCACAGATTTACAGGATATAATCGTTTACTTGCTTTTAGGGAGCTGGAGAACCTGAGGGAATAAGTAATACAGAAACTCTTTTGAGTAATTTACTGTACCGTCTTCATTAATAACCTAGTACAAATTGCATAATTCTTCGTCTCCAGATACTCGTTTCAAAGTTTCTTTATTTATTTGGTCTATCAAGATATTTCAAGCTGACGTTAGCTCTCTTGCATACTGTTTTTCAAATTTTTATCTATATCGGGATATAATTTGAAAACTTATTCGTCTAGAGTTTCTACATTTTTTTTTCTAATTCATCTATTTTTTCATACTGGGGAAAAAAGATAATTGAAAGTAACCAAACAATAGAAGCTTTTTATTTAAAATACTCGCTTCAAACACTTCGTGTTCATCATCAAGTAAACTTCCAATAGCAGCAGTGGAAGACAATCGAAAAAGTTAAAACGTAGTTCAACTCTTTGTATGGAGATCACTTCTTTCTCTCATATAGAATTTACCTAGCACAATTACTGATAGTACAACTAATGATTTCATCTATTTTAATTATAAAATATACGTCGGATATTTATCCATGATCAAGTACGGGTATCGACTTCAAAACTTGGTGGTACCAGCTCCTAAAAACTCATTGATGTTCGTTCCTAACTTTATTGGTTCTAACTTCAAAGAACAGGCGATTTCAAGTCGGCTTTGATAGCATCCCCTCTCGTCCCTCTAGTAGAGTTTGCGAGAGTTATGTGAAAAGACAGAGGTCTTGACACCTATTGTTCTTTTGTAAATTCCAGATAACTTATAAACCTTTGTATCCTGCTTCAATAAGCGATCGACTGATCACAGCACATTCCTCTCATATTATTAAAGATACTTTTCGTAAAACATTCCCTTGCACCCTCTCTTTTGAAGCAAACAAATTGTTCACTTTGCAAATATTAGGTCTATTAAAAAAGTATTAAGTTTCATCACCTGGTGAATCAATCAATAGCAGTTTGACTTTATTGGTTTTAACTCTATAAAATACTGCGTGGTGGGTAACCTAGGACCAAATATGGCAAAGTATCAAAAGAGAAAGCTTTGAAGCTCAAAATGGTCATATGATACCTTATTGCCACTACAAAACAATCAACTAATGCACCATCTCTAGCCGGCGAAGACAAATTTCTTACTTCTTTACTATTACTAACTCAGATATTTTTGACATTTTTAGGTTGTCATGACTTTCCCTCCTATTTTAAACACTAGTTGACTGAATTTCAAAAAAATCTTTTCTTATCTTTTGAAAGGAATCAATTGTCTAGATTTCATGCCTAGTAATTCGGTTATTCATGCCTAGTTTAGCTATTCATGCCTAAGCATCAGTAATTCGGCGTTGATGGGTCAGTCGGTCAGTTTTAAAGCTCTACTATTATTATATAGTATTATGTAGGTATTATTATAGATTTATAAATGTACATAGTTGGTCACAAATTAATTTTTAAATAAATAATTATAATGTATAAAATATTTTTTTACAGCAAAGTAAATGATAATAGTGCGGCGTCCGACATAAGGTTTTTACTTTACTATAAGTAAAGTACAGCGATCATGGAATATTTGATCTCAAGATTTTGACGGATTTACATGTTTTGAGGTCTTTTCCCTGGGAGGGTTCTCCTCTTTGGGGAGGTAGACCCCCTGATTCTACATTGATAACGCATCTTCGAATCTATTGATAAACACTAACATATAGATGAATTATTGCAGTAACTACATATAGAATGGCTTATAATAATCTAACGCTGGAATGATTTGTGTCACTTTAGCGTCTGTTGTAAGTGAAATTGTGACCACCCAATTTCAGAGCCGGCTGCCCTCAGGGAGCTGCTATTGCCTCCTTGCGATGATTAGTTTTCAATTACCTACTAGATATTCTATAGACTCTATGCAAACTACTATTACTATTTACTAATATTATTTACTATAATTCTCGCAATATTTGCTATTACTTACTCTTATACTACTTACTACTAATATTATACTATTTAAGATTACTGTTATACTATTTAATATTACTCTTATACTATTTATTATTACTAATACAATGGAGGAGGCTCACTATAGCAAGGTTAATGACGTATACAGTTGAATTATTGCAATATACGAGTATACAGATCAAGATAAATGTTATGTTAGATATTGAAAATCAATACACGTTTATTTAATCGGGAGTTAGAACTTATCTGTTCTTTATTTTTAAAAATAAAACACATATATTATAATGGTTTTTGCAAAAACCTCTTTGCTCTTTAATGTTGTTCTCTGGGTGTAAAGTATGGTTCCATCTGCTGATATGCACCCATTAAATATGAGTAAGCCACACAATGAGGTAAATTATGCAGGCACATCAACGTAGGGAGTCGTAAAGTTTGCCAAGTTACGAATACAAGAGAGGCGATCTTACAATTACCTAATTGTACAGATCCCTTACAAGCTATGCAATAAGTTATTATGTCGTATTTACTAATAATTAGAGAGGAAAATAAACACCCACACAAAAACGATTTAATCATACAAGGCGTTTCGAACACTTTGTGTTCATCGTCAGGCTACATCTGCCTCAGTGAGGTGATGACTATGTCAACATAGCAATTAGTTGGTTAATTAGTTAAAACCACCTTACTGATGCAGATGTAACTTGACGATGAACACTAAGTGCTCGAAAGGCGTTGTGCGGTTTCGAAATCTTTTTTGTGTGGGTAGCCCTAGTGTTTCTTTTCCTCCCTAGCCCTTGCAGAATGCTTTCACTGTGCATTTCTAGTACGTTATGACTTGTTTATATTAATATTAAAGAAACTGTCGTGGCAAAAGAAAGAGAAGGGAAAGCAGTAATAGAAAATAAATCTTTCCGGCCATGATGGACGTGGGGACTTTCTGCGTGTTAGACAGATGTGATAACCGTTATATTGTACCAAGGAAACCTGGCTTTCCCATGGACAATGGGAACAAAATTGACTATTTCCTACATGGAAAATCTAGGTGACCAAGATCGGAGCATTCAATCTTCAGTACTAATAGAAAGCACCATACCACTGGTTTACACTTAACACCAATACCATAATCTCACTCACCTTGCATATTGACAGTCAAATGTGTTAAACTAATGGTTTACAAGTGATTTTGGAACAAATGACTATGTACACTGGATTTCAAGACATACCATCTTATCCTTTAAACATCATTCATAATGACAAGTTTCGGAGCTTTTTTGTTGTAAGGACGTGTATTTCTCCACTAATCTTACCTGTGCCGTCGGTAAGACAATGAGAGACCGGGCGACCTTCTCTGGAATGCTGACACGTCAGAACAGTGTTGCCCAACTCTCCCTTTCACCGTCTAATTTTAACTTACTGGTAATAAACAGGGTATTCGTAACAAGGTTTCCGTGGTGTAGCGGTTATCACATCTGCCTAACACGCAGAAGGTCCCCAGTTCGATCCTGGGCGGAAACATTATTTTTTTACGAATGTTTCATTTATGTCTTGTTTTATAATGGCAATTAAAGTTGATAACTGTACCATATTTATTTAAAGTTTTTATACAAAATATTGTAATAAAAAATATTAATTATTTATCAATAAATCAAAATGAAACAAATACTTTTTAAATATAATGTTAAAGTAAGGTGTGTAGATGGATTTATATTAATACATTTTTATTTGAATGACGTTCAGAACATAACTGCAGTGCAGCTACACATTATAAGGGAACCTGCGACCACAATAAGAGATCAGATATATACAGCCTCAGTCCTCAATCTCTAATATTTGAACTTTCTAAAGTACCTTATAATTTTATTATTAGAGCCATATGTCTGTGTTTTCTGCTAGTACATTTTGCTCCTTTCTTTTCTCTAATCTTTCCCTCTTAGTTTTGTCATATGTTATACTTTTGTCGTATTGTATGACTGTTTTGTTGAGGATAATTTCTTGAAATCCTTCCAAATAACTGTCAGTTCAGAGCACTAGTTTTGTATCAGATACAAGACAATAATCATATTATATTATTTCTTGATATTTTGCAATGCATTATTCTATATATTTGTAAGTATTAAGATTGAAATACTAAGCTTCTAATTTTGTAAACAGTAATCTGTATTTTTAAGGTTACAACATTATTTTATATCTTATTGTTAAAGCGAACTGTGAAAGCAGTAGGTATTATATTATTATTAATCTTGCTTTACAGCTCTGAATATTCTAAATAAATTCAGTGATATGTCGGCTTCATGTATGGTCAAACTAACTTTACAGTCAAAAATTTGCCTCTATACATCCTTCAATTAATGTATTGCTTGAGCAATCTGTCATAGTTTGGTATTTACTCATGATAGTGAATGAGTCCTTCGTAGGTCGCTATTGCTATAGCACCCTCAACAGTGCAGATATAAACCTGTAAAAGAACACTGTATGGCTCTTTTGTGTGGAGACGTAATTTTTGAAATTCTCCTTTAATTAATATAAAAAAACCTTTAATTATTAAACTTAGTTAGCGATATTTAATTATATATTTAAACTTACTTGGTTATTTAATATATGAGTAGTACAATAATTAAAGAGACAAATTGATGTAGAGGTGAAAAAGTTTTAGTACTTTAGGCTGGCTTCACTCGGCTAAGTTGAGAGCCAACAATGGATATAAATTGCCTTATTTATAATCTGAATATTGCATTAAAGATTACTTGTTCGCTTGAAGTTTCTACATAAAAGTTGTGTGAATCGAGCAAACAGCAAAAAAAAAGTAATTTAAAAAATAAAAAAAAGATATTTTTTCGGATACAATTTACCCTTATTTACTACTCTCAATAAATGCTATAATACTATAATAATAAACTCATATTGGGAAATTTTAAAAATGACGTCTCAACACACAAAAAAAAGAGTTTAATATCAAAACTAAGAACGTGTTATTCCCCAAAATGAGTAAACAAACACCACACTGTAACAGATCCTACAAGTAATGAATTATAAACGGCCAGAAGCACATCAGTAGTCAATCTTTTTTATAAGTTTTTCTTTATGAAAAAATGTGTTGTTAGTCTTGATATTACAATTTTTTTGTGTGGAGATATAACTTTTGAAATTCCCTAATATGAGTAAATACTACATTATTACAGAATTCACAAGTAATGAATGAATAATAAGCTATTTTTAAATAGTTTGCTAATAATTCATTCAAGAACTTCTAAGCAGACAGTTAAAAAGAGAAATTCAACATTTATGCCCCAATGTATGCACTTACAATACTCAGATGTGAACAGACGATAGCCAAAAATACCGCATCTCATTTTTTTCTTTTCTACTTTCTCTCCTTTTAATGTATACAGGGAAAAGATTGATCAATTCTCGAGTTAGCCTTATGTAATATGGGTAATCAGAGTGGTTATCGGCGGCGTCGCTCATTTGTTATGTCATCGGCGTTAAACGTTATCAGGGGGGACAGCTCATGGACGGCAAGTCAAATCGTAGCAATAAGGAAACAGATGTGTATGATGGGTAAGGAAAAGATAAGAGGATCTAGGGATGGACTGACGGCCAGTCAGACTGAGGCAGTCATGGGGGCTATGCCAGTCACTCCTCTCTGGTCAAACGTCATCATCACCTTGGTATGTAATTAATCAAACTTGCTGAAATGACTGAAGTAGCAGGGAACTAGCTGGTCAGCGTACCCGCCAAACGGAGTGGCAGAAAACTGCGTAGTTTTTGACATGCTCAACTGGAATTTCTTTTAAAAAAATAATAAATAATTTGGGTTTGAAACGTCGCAACTAGAGTAACTCTACCCACAAAACTGTTTGAGTAGAGTGGAGTAGCAAGTAGCTGGTAAAGTAGAGCACTATACTGCGGAAGTATAGTAAAGTTCCGCAGTATAGTATACTACAGAATAGAATATATAGTGGACTCTACTCTACTACCCCTACCACTGTTCCCACTCTACTAAACTCGTCACTCTACTCACTTACTTCGTAAAGCCCACTCTTTTCGACTTTCAAGCAAGTAGTTACTAAAGTTAAGTTCAGTTGGAGTGATTTCTACACTGCTTACTACAAGCTAAGTGTGTTAGCACTTCAAAGTGTAAATTGGTAGAGTAGCAAGTACAGTGAACTCTACCCGCCACTATACGTTACTCATAGCACTAATGATGTGCGCCTGCCAAAATGCTTCATCTTACAATGTATTACTTCTCAATGAAACACAATTCACACAAGATTAACGGCAAGAGAATTCTTCAGTCACGCTATACATACTGTATGTTACATGACCTCCCTAAAATGGAGTGTAAAACCACTGGTCCCAAGCCTGCACCATGTCAGGCACTCTTTAAAGGTATCTACTTCTATAAACTAGAGCACAGTAAACTATCTAACTCCCGATGTACAAATAACCCAGTAAATGAGTACACATTCCGTTAGAAATATAAGACTAAAGATTAAGAAGAACCACAACTGAAACGATTGAATAAAAAATTATTCATTGAAGTTTAAATAAAAACTTGAGTCTCTCACAAAATAAAATTAGATAAGGATAAATTCATAAGAAAATAAAACTTCAAATATTTAAACTATAGCAGTTTTTTTTATTAATGTTGTTATTTAGTTTCCAAGGACCGTTGTTGACTAAATTAATATTATATTGATCATAATTATAAAATTGCAATATTAAACTATGTTATAGACAGAGATATGCATCCCTACCCTATCTATGCTAATACTTCCAGTACAACCTAAAACCGTGTCCATGGACTGAATTCTACGGTTATGCCGGTTTAGATTCTACTAATCTCAACTTCCATATGAACTATGAGATGGATAGGGCTTCTATCAGTCAGCGCAGCAACCTTCTCATGGTATCCATATCCGAAATCTCTGTTCCCAACACCCATTTTCCCTTAATAGCTTAAGAAGAAGAACAGATTAACCTTAATGACGCCAGATTAGTTCCGGAACCCAATCATTAACATGGAAGGTTTGTTTTTAAGTTTATTAAACTGCTTATTATTAAGTTTATTATTATTATTAATTTTCTTCAAATATTAATTTACTTATTTCATTTATTTTACTGTTTTTACCCATTATTTATTTATTTTTTTACTATCTATTTGGTCACTCATTGTCTTTATCGTTTCTTTGATTACGCTTTACTTCATTTAGTCGTCTTTTCTCATCTCATATCCTTTATCTCACGGTTTTACTCTTCTCCACTCCTCCTACTCCCCTCCCCAGCTTGGTAGCATAACGCTGACTGGTTTAATTAACCAGCTGTTTTGTCAGTCAGCACTTAGGCATATAGCTATCCATTTCTCTAATGATGACCGCGAATATCAAAATACAAATTAAAGAGAGTTATATCAGTTCTGTCTTTAAATAATTCGTATACTATATAATATATAGCCAGAATGTTTGGAATGTGAACATCAGGAAAAGGTACATAATACAGTTTTATAAACATTACGAGCTGATTAAGCCCAACACTGCGAGGAGAGTCGTTGTAACATGAAAGCAAGGCAGTGATCGCAGGTGATGTACTCGTACATAAAGAAGGCACTCTCCGACTCCCCCATCACGAAGACCGCGTGGCTCTCTGAAGGACAAGGTCCTCGTGGTTGAGCAAGACATTCGAAACTCTATTTGCGCGGGTCGCTAAGTGGGTTTCTGGCTTTCAGGCCGCTACGCAAGGGTCAAAGTATCACCGGCTCAATGTCTCTCTCCCATCACACACACATCCCTCAGCTAGCTCTCCTCTGATTTATGCGCACCGTCACCGGGCATAGATCAACACCATTCCTACTCCTTCTTCTTGCCACACACCCCATTAACACGTCTGCTAACAATGAACAACTCCCACAGCAGTGTCTGCCTATTTTCGCACGTACACACGCATAAGTCAAAGTCATAAATAATTTTACTTACGACGCTTGCCAAATGGATATATAGTATTTTACCAGTTACTTGAAGACCAACTGAAAACAACAGTCATGCATAATCACATCCAATCGTGTTGCACACAACAGAAATCAGAAACCTCAGCTTTGCAAATCTGCCACATCAAACCTATGTTATGTCCTTTGTCAACTAACAGATTTTTACACAACTCTATTTCAATACATGACTTAGCCACTTACATTTATATGTGATTTTATTTTAAAGAAAAATGAAAATATTATTAAATTATGAATTATACAAGTGGTTGGTTACCTCTTGAATACGCTACAAATAGGTACTCTGAAATCAACCCTTACTCTACCAAAATAGTGACATAGTTCCACATACTTTGCGCACGTGTATTATGATTGGAAATATATTTTTAAATTATAAACAGACTATTTTAGCTTATTTTATATTAATATTTAAACAGTTGTTTTTATATGTATAAATTATATTTTAATTAGATTTAAAATCTATGAATAAACCCACCTTTTAAATTGAATAAATACTCCAACCATATGGATAAGGATGTTTGCATGCTAGAAATATGGATCACCAATATGATTTCATCGCTCGAGTTAGCTTCAGACTATTAATCGAAGCGGCGACTTCCACGAATCTCTATACAGCATTCTTTATCCACGTCCTCTATGCCCTAACATCTAAGTAACCTAGTACAGACTATTCTACGACTCTTCATACTGTAAAAATCGAATGCGGCTCTTTATGCCTCTCCTGAACACGGTTCAAACCGAAATTAGAGACTGTAAGTCTGTTTTAATTTTTCTATGTTTCTTAATCTACATTGAACAATATCCTTATACGATATCCTCGTACGTATATGTACATATACGTTTCACAGTAAACTATAGATATAGAGCAAAGATACGAACACACTTACAGTCTCTAATTTTCGGTTGAACCATCATCAGGAGAGTAAAGATAGGGACACCAAGCGCACTTGCGAAGGAATGTTTGGAGACCGGTCGCCGTTTCGTAAGTGCACTTGGTGTCCTTATCTCTACTCTCCTGATAATGGTTCAACCGAAAATTAGAGACTGTAAGTGTGTTAGTATCTTTACTCTGTATCTATAGTTTACTGTGAAACGTTTGTTGTCCTTTGTGGTTGTTTTCCTGTTGATAATATATGTACATCTTCATCTTTCAGTTGAAGAAGATGAAAACAAAGGTGAATAGGCCACTCATCCATGGCCAGTACTCCACCAAATGGTTCAACTTGGCTAGAAAGTAAGTATATTTCAGGATTTCATCCAGAAAACCAGAAGAAACAAAGCGAAAAAAAAAAGAGTGTTTCAAGACGCTTATTATAAATAACTTGCTGGTCTTTCATTTCAACGCTACTTTGCTCTTTGTCGTGATAATGTCAAGATCGATTTCTGGTCTGAAAGAGTAAGCACCAATTATCAAGCACATGCCGTAAAAGGCTGTAGCATGCTAAAAGAATATAATTTAACTCCCTTCTATATCAGAAAACGCTTTTAATACCAGCACAATTTATAACAACAAAATGACTTCCCCCGTTGATAATCTCGAATTTTTACACCTGCCTGTTCATAATAAAATTAAAACTATGAAAATACAAAACGATTTTACATAATTATTATTAAGGGCGTGCCTCTGTACCAGTTCTCTCCAATTAACGTCATGTCAATTTAGTCATTAATTATATATATATAAAACACTTTTTCTTAATCGAGGTTTGGTCCAGCGTCAAACAGTAAAACACCTTTAAGCCAAAGTTTCGTGTATTTTTTTTAGACATCTTTAGGGCTACATCAAAACAAAACTTAATTACAGTAACATGAAAAAATATGTTACATTATTTCAATGAATATACATTATTACATTGGTATTTTTCTATAGCAGAAAAATTTTACATGACCATTATGTTCAAATCAAACTACAGTGCTGATCTTACCAACGGTTTTACGAACACTGATGTAATTCTGTCTGCAAATATAAACAAAACGTCGGCTAAAAGTGTTTTACTATTTGACGCTGTACCAAACCGCGATAAAGGAAAATAGTGATGAATATATGTTGTCAAGATAAGAAAATATTATATATATATAGGTTCCTTGCGTTACGTAATTTTCTCTTTTCTCCTGAAGACAGATTGCCCAAAAATTTGACTTTGTAAGTGTGTTTCTTTACTCTGTGTGCTACTCTTGTTGAATTTTGAACTCATATATATATATATATATATATATATATATATATATATAAAGATTTCACATAAACACGTGAAATAACAATCAATGTTCAAACCATAATATAAAATAGGAAAAAAGACTAAGATCTTTCAACCGTAACAAGCGGTCTTCATCAGTTTGTCAGAGTCAAACTGACACTGATACTGAGTATAATAGTGTACTGACGGTCTTCATCAGTTTGTCAGAGTCAAACTGATACTGAGTATAATAGTGTTCTGGCGGTCTTCATCAGTTTGTCAGAGTCATACTGATACTGATATTGAGTATATTAGTGTACTGATGGTCATCGTCAGTTTGACTTTGACGAAGACCGCTTGGTTCGGTTTAAAGATGTTAGTATTTTTTCGATTTCTTACAGTAGTTTAGCCAATATATATACTGAGGGATTGCAAACCCTTTACCATTCCTGGCATGACGACAGCGGCTTTATTGTTTCAACTACTCATCGACTGCAACCGATCTCAACAGGACCACTGTAACGGCCCTAATCAAGAACGGACCAAGGGACCTCCAAGTAAAGAAGCTGATTTCACATGAGCTCTCCTAATATTCGTCATGTTGTTTATAGAGGTGACTTCAATGAAGAGATACTCTACGTACGTGGCTTTCATTAGAGCCGGAAACCTACAACTCCAAGGTTACAACGCCCATATATATGAACGGCGCTTTGAACATTCTGATTTTCCAATTGCCTGAGGGCAGTAAGCCTAAGTTGTTTGAGCCGTCTTAATTCCACATGGTTTGGCAAGTAAATTTAGCAAAACTGATTTGAAATGGAATCATTGATGTGTGATCAGAATCTAGGATACATCAGCTAACTCAATTCCTCTAAAACAAATTTATCTAATGCAAGATTCATCTAAGGAGAATTCATCTACTAATCACAATTCGTCTACAATTATTTTATCTACATTTCTTATCTATATGAATAATTAGCGTAATTATTAGAAATAATTATGATATTATTATAATCATAATTAGCGCAAAACGTACATGAATGGCAATTTGAACAAGCTAATTCCGGAGATGAAGGTAACCTCCTAGAAAAAAATATCAGGACACTGGGAATCACTAGAGAAATCTAGCAGTGCATTACAATAGAGATAGTGATGCTATTGCATACCTAAAAATTATTGCACATAATTTATCAATTTGAATTATATTCACTTGTCTCTTTTTATAGATACACTGTTAAACAGATCTTTTTTATAAACTTAGATGACCAGGATGTAATAATATATAGCTATATTCTGGTACAGAGGTAAAAAGCCTCTGCAGATGTGTTAACCTTGTATTATTGAATACTTTCATTACGTACTCGTATTATAAGTAAATTTAATCCTACAAAGGAGATGACTTTTATTCAATCGTGCATTAGCACAAATGAGAACAATTTTATCTTAAACGAAATTTTTACATTAGACGACTTGTGTTTAGATGAATTCTTCCTTAGATGAATCATACATTAGATAAACTTGTTTTAGATGAATTTACCGGAGCCGGTTTCGTCAACTCCATTGGCACCAAATATATTTTTCTCAGTCTCAGCAAAAATATTATTGAATAATAAACCTTCTGTCCGATTCGTAAACCTATTAATGCATAATATACTACGACTAATTCTCTGCTAAAGGAAAGTGACACACTGGGGAAACTGGCTGTCACATTTTGGAAGCTCCCGATATGTGAATAAATGCGTCACAACACCTCTAGTTAGTTTTTACAATCTTACATATCCACGTCTACTCTTTTGTATCCTTTTTTTTATCTGTCCAGATAACATTGGACAAAATTAATTCCATATGGTGTAACATATGGTAATTATTAATAATGGCCACCCGAAACGTTTTGAAATGAGAGGTCTCAAACGTTGGTGAAGAAGTATCACACCATAAAAGGGTGAGGTTTTCACTGTATATAGTGACGGGTATTTCTCATCAGATGTTATAGTTATTCGTTGTTTTCTTGATTTTTTTAATATTTCCGTGTAATCCATAGTATTGGCTCCTTGATTATTGAGTGTTTATCAGCCATAACATTGACCATGTCAGCTGCATGTATAATAGTTTTTGTGAATTCAGAAAAATATTGCAATTGACAAAGTCGGTCTCGCACAATGTCAGGTACTCTTTAATGATCCCTACCCTAAAAACATATGGTTAGTAAAAATTTAGGACACCCAATATATACATCGTACAATCTGGCTCACCCATTACTAAAATGGGTTCCAAATAATAATATCTGAAATATATTATTTATTAATATTTCAGGAATTACATCAGCTTCTAGTGTACATGAATTAGCTCCATATTAAATGACAAAGTCATAAATGTTTGATTGTCCCATTGAGACTTCGAACATCAGCTGATCCAGATCTCAGAGCTGCTGTACTCAACTTCCTAGTAGATAAAGTAGGAGCCAATTTTTTTAATAGATTCAACCTTAAAGCTAGGCAATTTAAAAGGTTAGCATATTCTGATTTCGAAGTCCAAGAAAATTTCAGTAGTTACAGCTGATGCGTCTATTGTACTTCCTATGTTGACAACACCATTAGCTACTTCTTGGTTATACATCTCAATATCTTCGGCTCACTCAACTTAACTTTTATTCATCCTTGCATTCGTTAAATACTGGTTCAGCGGTTTCCGGTGTTCTGCTGCCTTTTTTAAGTGAAGTGTAAAAAATTCAAGAACCGAGAAATTATCATGGCTCTTGAATTGTTCCCAGCCTTTAATAATTTAGTATCACTTTCTTTCTTGATGGATCAGATTGTCATACAGCGGATATAAATTTATAATTTAACAAGATTAATTTACTTTTTCCAAACTCTGAATTACTCAATTCAATAGTATAAAATACATCATTTTTATTTATATCATTGAATATATAAATAAAAATACTTTCACTAGAGGCTCTCTTTTTCGTGCAAATAAATTACTCCCTTTTATGATTATTACGATTATTGGTATTACTACCAATTATGATACACAATTATTTGATATTATAATTTATTAATGTATACGTTGAAATACGGTAAGAGATGTCTCTTGTATTCTATCTGATTGCTAGGAGCAATTAAAATTTCATCTAAATAAAAAAAAAAAATTATAACCTCAACGACTCGTGAATCACACCACTTGAATGTAATGGGGCATTTCTCAACCCGAATATAATGAAACTCGTTAAGTCTAAACGGTGTAATTTATTTGCTATTTATCACAAATTTATTTTTAACCTCTTTAGCCAACGGTATTTGATAGCAAACTGCTGGAGATCTAAATCAGAATAAATTTTAATGCTTAGTAAGAAAACAAATTGCATTTTATGTTCTTGGAATTGGATATCAGTATGGTATCGTCCGATTATCAGGTTAGGTTAGGTTTCAGTGGCAGTTCTGGAAGGGAACACACATAGGCCCACCATTAGCTCTTTCTGGACACACAATAAAGATTGATTCTACATTAGGAGTCCTAAATTTTGACTCACTCAAGTGTATTCAGAGTAGGGTTCTTTAACGAGTACCTCACATAACTCCCTGACGGACGACGTGCTCAGATTTATTAACCTTCCACATAAATAAATCGAGAGCCAAAGTGGGAATTGAACTCAACCCCAGACCTACAAGTCCAGAGGTGAGTACATCACCACTGGGCTAAGCTGGCCCCCTCCGATCATTAAAGACTTTGGTCTCGGCAGATACGCCAAGGTCTATTCCTTTTTTGGTGCCAGATTCAGGAGACTAATCGATGGCTGTACTATGCTCTGGTTCATTAAAATTATAACTCTTGCTTTACGTTTCATTTTGCATGAGTATAACCAGAGAGATTTTCAACAAATTGGCGACCTATCCGAAAACTATATATTATGTTCGGTACTCTGTTGAAGTTGCAGGGTATTACTTTAGGTTTTATCAAATAAGAGCATTTACCTAGTGAGGAAGTATTTGAACCATTGATCTCAGTTGTAATTAATAGTAACACACTCCATTATAGATTCATTTGAACCAGAGATACAGGACTTGGTGACTGGATCTATAAGAGGTGTAATAAAAAAGTAAGAACAGTCATAGCTATACCCTTTTTCTCTTTGCAAACAATCTATCAATGTGTAAAAAACTTTTTTATTGTTTTATTTATTACTTTCAAGATTTTAGAAACCTACTTATCGTACTGCATACCGATGAATATATTCTCACTACCGTCGTAGTAACTCCGATAGAATTATAATCTACAAATATTGGGCCAGTCGGAAGGCCCGTCGTTAATCAAGGAATACTGTATAAAGAAAGTCTGAAATGATAGTGATTTGATGTTATCAGGAATGAAGTAATGTTTGGAAATGCTAATCAAAGTGTCTAATTGAATAAGGAGCAAGCAGAGGCTATGAAGCATATCTAACGGCGTTGCTAAACACATACACGCAAGCTGCACACAATGAGTCTGTGGGTGCCAAGATTACTTCATATGCACAATCACGGTCTCGTCTTTGTTCTCAACAGAGCAGGCAGTAAATTAGCTATCATTTCTTAAAACTTCCTTCAAATCGCTAATAGAGTTTCAAATCTTGAGTAACTTAATCATTCAATTGGTAATCTCATTTTAAAAACCAATTACAGATAGATTTCTGTTAGCCAGTCAGAAAATATCTTAAAACTAATATATGCTAACTTTTCTCAACAAGTTTTGCTCATATTTTTCATAGATGATAATACAATATGTAAATATGTTTTATCCCATATACTCTTCTTATCTCCTCATAAAAACCCATAGTTCTATTTATATAAACCAATAATATAACAAATTCAATAATATATCAACCGTTGGATAGAATAGTATATGGAGAAGATGCCTATGAAAAAGGTTTTAAATAAAACCGAAACGTCGGCATTGAGAGTTTGATTTTGATCCTGGAAAATTGACCGAATCCCGATTACATTAGACACCTATTCTATCCAACGGTTATATATATTATTGAATTTGTTATTATATAACATAATATAACAAATGATCAAACCACAATAAGAAATGGGAAAACAAGACTAAGATCTTTCAACCGTAACAAGCGGTCTTCGTCAGAGTCAAAACTGAGTCAAACTGACTCAGTTGGGTTTTTGACTCTGACGAAGACCGCTTGTTACGGTTGAAAGATCTTAGTCTTGTTTTCCCATTTCATATTGTGGTTTGATCATAGATACACACATATATACACATTTTGTTAAAATTAATGCCAAGTTTTTATACTCAATTTTCCACCTTTCTCACATAGGTTCTCCATATATTTGGAACATGATACACAAGTTCACCAAAACTTTTATTTGTATACTCCAACATGTTTCGGTCTCCAGCGACCATTTGCAAGGATTCATTAATGTAAAATACCAAACTAAAAATATAACTTTTGAAAAATTTAATATTATCAAAAATTAAAATAAACAATCACAGATTAAACTTTATATAGATTCATCTTATGGGAGGTTACAATGCATCTTGTTGCAGGAGACCCAAAGAACATGATTCAACTATACATAGAGTAAAATTAACTAGGGAAATGCTAACTAATAATTCAGTTCAACCACAACAAGAAAATGACCACACTAGATTACAAATCATGGAGGCAATTTATATTCTGGGGAAAGAGCCTATATTATGAATAGTCAGGGTGGAGGATTTTCAAGAATTCTGAAATTATATGAAGGCAGTTCGAAGACAAACCAGGGAGGAAGGTGTAAAGAAGCCAGTATGATGCCCTCCGTGATTAACATGGAGGCTGGCAGATAACTAGGACCTGCGTGAAACCTCACCATTCCTTCTACCTTTTGGCAACCCCCCATTATACGAATATGTATAAAGTTTACCCTGTTTGTTTATTTAAATTTTTGATATGATACATTTTTAAAAATTGTTATGTTTTTTTACAGTATTTTAAATTAATGAATCCTTGAAAATGGTCGTTGGAGTTCAAAAATGTATACGTTGGAGACCGTTGGATGTCGATGTATACAAAAAAAATTTGATAAACTTGTGTATGTTGTTACAAATATATGGAGAACCTATCTGAGAAGGGTGGAAACATTTAACAGGAAAGGTGTAAAACTCAAAAATTGGCATTAATTTTAACAAAACTTGCACAAATGAGGGCCCGTTTCCTTTTTCATGTCACCAACATCAAATATTTATAAAATAAAATTGATCAGGACTCAGTCAATTCTAAATAAATCTAGCCAGTAACACCAACCGAAAGACGACAGATCATATGGTATGAAAAAGAAAATATTGTTTGTCGTTAATACTTTATCATGGGAAGGTACTTCATATCTACTCAAGACACTAAAAAACATAAAACACACAAAAGCTAAAAGTACAACACTAAAAGGCAGGTATTAAGTAGCTCCTGCATTCAGTTGTCAGAGTTATTAACCTTAACTTTATTAAAACCTCTAGTCTTTTTTATAAGAAATTAAAAATAAATTTCTTTCAAAATTAAAATAAAAATCAATAATTTTTATCTGAAGATAATTAAGTAAGAACATTACATAACTATTAATATCATTTAGAATAACATTCACTAGACTTTAATTCTATAAATAATTACCGAAATAAAATCTATGATTATAGTAATACAGTTAACCAAGGACATTCTATGGTATGCATTCATAACATACCATAGTATAAAAAGATACCACAATGCACACGTGAAATAACAATCAATGTTCAAAACACAAGAAGAAATGGGGAAAAAATACTAAGATCTTTCAACCGTAACAAGCGGTCTTTATCAGAGTCAAAACCTAACGAAAACACAAGAAGTAGAAACATCATAGTAGGGGTTGAAAAGAGTGAGAGGGAAAAGGGGTATTTTAAAGGGTGTAAAGTGTAGGAAAGGACAAGAGTCCAGGGAGAGATGTTTGGGGAAACAAAGGAGTACAGTAGGAAAGAGTAGAAAATTATTCGCTAGCTGTCAACCCTCTTAGAAGAAGCTACTGTCCTTGTCAAGGCTGGGTCAAGTTTGAAAAGCCCGTTACTAATGTTTATAATATCAAAATGTTTATAATGTTTATATGTAATGTTTATAATTATCAAAATGTTTATAATATTTGATCTATTAAATTTAATCAGAGAGAATTCGATAATATTTCTTAACAAAACCGATTTTCATAGGTAATATACTCGTAAATTTAGCTCCGGTCAATCAATACGATGATTTTCATTATTTATATGCAAGAATAAGGCACTACTTTTTCCTCCCTACTTACGTTGTATTGATGTTATTTTACACGTGTCTTTAAAAATTTACCTGTTTCACCAATATAAATTTTATGGCAATTTTTGGATGTGATTTTACATACCATAGTATTACATAGTTACAATGATTCAATTATTTTAGTAAATACCAATGAAAAGAATTCCAAAAGTGCACCAAAATTCCAATGAGTCACCGTTACAAGTTTGAATTCTTTGAAATCCTTTCGGAATGCTTGCATTGCTACAACAACAGCATATCTCCATTTTGAAGAGATATTTAGGTACATTAATATAAATCACTGGCTTGAACTAATTCTGAATGGTTTCGATACCATTATCACACTTATAGTTTACTCAGAGCAAAGCTGAGTGTAGACCATGACTGATCCAGCAATATTTGTATTTCAAGGCTTCCAATAAACTTTTAGATCCAATTTTTTTTCACTAAGATGAAGTCATTGCCATAATGAGTTACGAAAAAGAGATAAAATTTAATTTTGACCATTGTATTGAAATCAAACTACAATCCCGCTCTTAGCGGCTTGTAGTTTCTAAACTTCGATAAAGAAATTGAAATAGTGTTGAATATATGTGGTCGAGATAAGAAAACATTGTACAAACGATACTACATTTATTGGTATACAATAGCATGTGTAGGCATATATTATTAAATAACTGATTTGCATATATTATTATAATAGGATCATGTTTTGTATTGTCTGTTTAACATGATAATTTTCTTTTAAAAATATTTAAATAGCTTCAAACATAAAATTAACAATGAATTAAATGCTATGCAATCGGTTTTAATATATAAAATTGAAAACAAATGATTTCAATTTGAAGTGAATGGACTATGTATGTTGAAGAGAGGAGCAGTATGAGGTGGTGACTTTGGAAACTGATAGACTCTAGGAGAATGTGAGGTGGGAGAGATAAGGGTGACATTCTGGTATTTAGAACCCACCCTCTTGTTCGGTGTCAACTTGCTTACAGCACTCCCACCCCTCTGACAAGACGACATATATTCAACTGTCACTAATTCATCAGTGTTGCCTCACTCATCACCACAAATTTCCCTATATGTCTGCTTACTATTACTGATTAACAAATCCCCCCCACTATCTGGATTCGTTATAAAGGACTTGAAGAAGGTGCTCGTTAGTCAGCGACAAGCCATTCCCTTTCCCGTCCTTCAAAGGCTGTCGCCGAGTACAATCAATCACTCTCCCGCGCTCTCCTCTCTTACACCTTCATATTTGTCTTCGTGCTAGTCCTTCACTTTTATTTTTTCACTTTTTCCCACATTAGCTTTGTTCATAAATTGCTAGTGCTTTTCCATGTGTTATTTTTGAAGGACAGAGTACATTAAATTATGAAATACAAATTTAGCTTTTTTTAAGCAAACTCAAAACGGATTTTATCAATTATAAAATAAAAAAGTAACCTATCTGGTCGTGCATAAGAGTATATCCAGTAATTAAGAGTAAAGGTCAGAAACTGCACCGTCTTGCCTTGAAGCCTTTTTGACCAATAATTATAGGCATCATAAGTGACTGCATTCTTTTTATTTGGCCAGTTTTGAGATTTACATGTTAAATATGTATACACTAGGTATCTACTCAGTGTTGCTTAGATTGTAAATAAGTGTGACAAATAAAAAAATCACCCCCGATAACATCAGACACCGTAACCAATTCGTCGTTACTCATCCCAAAAACCCGTTGAGTTCCGGCACACTGATGGCCAAATTATTGATAGTCAGTTTTTCTGCAAGAGCAACTCGAATAAAGAGCATTTACACCTGAAGATGAATAGTGTCCCAAACCGGTTGAGAACAGGAGAGAGCGAAGGAAGCAATACAGTTATAATAGTTACGTATTCATTACTTCAGTCATTGTAGATAATAAGAAGTCAATTGCCACTTTTTAAATTTTTAATCAGTAAAAAATTAGACATTTTTTTGTGTTTTATGGAATATATATAAATAAAAGAAAGATTTTATATGTACATTGCTTAGAACTGACTCAATTCAAGTTATCTTTACGTCTTTATATATAATCCACTCTTAGAAAAAATTTCTGTCTGTTTGTTTGTTTGTCCAAAAATTTTGTCACCAGCAAACTCACGCACCATAAGTCATAACAAGCTGAAACCTTGACAGTAGACTTTGTGTGTGTCTAACTTAAAAGCTAAGATTTCAATGGATTGGAAATTCAACGTAGAAGTTATTCAATCTTAAAAAAATTCAGCGAACTTATGGGTTTTTAAGCTCGTTTAACTACCTACACAGATATACAGGTATATAGCTAAAAATTCACAGGTCTTTTTACTGTAGCAAGTAGGCATTATTAGTTGATCTTAATTTCGATTGCATTGATCATAATTTGCTCGCTTTAAAACAGTGCCTACTTACCCGCGAACTAAATAAGAAGTATGCCTAGAATAAAATCACATTTGAGCCCAGTATCTAAAGCTGCAAAACTTAAAAGAAACCCCAGACCTAGTGACATTTATGGTCTGTACTAATAATGATACTTTCTACTATTCTACAATATCTAATAATATTTTGGAATAACACGTATCATCTCTGATTTTTTTGTAAAATACCCGAGACGGGGTCGTCTGCTAGATTACAATGTACTATTTACATTTTTAGAATATCAATAATTACATTTCTAAAAATCCTCCTCCGAAATTCAAGCAATTTCGGATGAAATATATCTACAACGCCTTAGTGATGAGGTCTGCAATCATCTCAATCAAACCAGTTGATAGATGAAAAGAAATCTAAATTTAGGTATGACGGTAATTCAGCCAGTAGATCTAATGAGTTCAGTGCACTAACGCAGCTGGTTAGGTTTAACACTATTACTGTGCTGTTGAATTTATTAGCTGTTGTTTAGTTAAGCAAGCCTTGAAGCAAATGTTTTTAAAGGCGGAAGACGAGGCTTTGTCGTGTTGTGATGTTTGTTTGTTGGTTTGGCAAACAGAACGCAACGACCTCATTTAGAAGCCTGTTGATTTACCTGACAATAGGTTTCATCAGTTTGCCGAGGCAGTGGCTTGTGACTGGAGCTAGTCGAGAGGCCAGGATGCCATTAGTCAGCAGGCAGTCTGAGCTGGCTAACCCGGCGGCACGCAGTCAGCCAGTGTTCAATGCAAACTTATCATTCTGCAGACCGCTAACACGATTAAAAAGTCTGGAGTCCGCTACACTATTATTAGGCATAATGTCATTTAGATCCGTCAAACGGTATAGATTGTATCCTCCTCATAAGCTTTTAGATTGAATTAAAAGTCAAAATGTCTACATTTTATTGAACAAAACTATTTTAAATAGCTTTAAAAAAATGAAGATTTTTTCAGTGATTGCTTTTGTAGCTTTGAAGAAAATACCAAAATTTCAAGACTCTAGAGTTAGCAGTTTAGGAGAAAAAAATGTCAAAAAAAACATTTTTTTGTGTTTTCTGGACATTTTTCAAAAGTCAAACAAATGACTTTCCCATCATGCATAATTGCTCCCAAACAATAGGGTTCATCTACGCTATTATTTTTCTGTAAAATATTAATTTCATTCATCAAAGATTGTGGACTGCAGCGTGTACATAAACTTTTGAATACACGCCCACCTACCCACAGACATCTGAAAAAAAAAACATCACAAAAGGACCCTGGGGACCTCAAAACATGTAATTCCGTTAAAATTTCGAGATCCAATTTTTTCATGATCACTATACTTATTTATTGTAAAGTAAAAAGATTTTTTTTTTATCTATCTATCAATGATAGATGATTATGAATGATTGAAGTAGAGTTTATGTAAAAATTAACTTGTTTGACTATAATTTGGGGAGTGATCATAAAAAATATTAAATTAATTGCAAATATAAATAATTATTACATTTGAATGTAATTTTTACACTAAATTTTATTTTAAATCAAGTAAATGGTTATGTATTTGTTTATATTTAATACATTATTATACGAATTATTTCAATTAATAATTGATTATTCAATATTGGACAAATTTGTGAAAGATATTCACATGTGATAAATTACTCAAATGCGACTCTAATAATACATTAGATTTTAATATTAAAGTAAACAAAACCCAATAGTTACTACGGGTGAAACTGATTGGTTGTCCTTTTTAATGCTCCTTTGCTCTTTGCAATAATCTAAAGCAAATTACATTTAATCATAATAAAGAGTAAACTAAATAAACAATTTTAAACTTTAAGATAATCAGAAAGGGCGAAATTAGTACCTGTTTTGATACAAAGTACTATAAAGTACCTTTGTCTTGATTCAATTACTTCAACAAAAATAGAGTAAATTTCCATACATTTGACGAATTCTATTTAATGATGTAAAAATTCGGAAATCCCAAAATAACTAATTTTTATTATAGGTATTATTTTTTATAAGTAAAAAAGTTATATTTCCATTGAAATTTCTTAAATTTATAATCCTAACAGTTGTATGTTTTCAAAGGCATAGACAACTATTAGGAACACAGCTAACTGTGTGAAAGTAACGCAATGCAATTCATGTAATCAACAAATACGCAGTTTATATAAAGCTGGTTATGCAAGAAACATACAATAAACGTGTAATTTTTTTTAACAACAATTTTTTTTAAAATAAAAATACGAAACAAACAGAAACTTGTCTAAGGGTGGATTCGGTTGCTCAAATGTATAAAACATACAGATAACTTGAAATGAGTCAGTTCTAAGCAATGTATAGGCAAAACCTGTATAGATATACAGGTATTTTTAAGTGCCTGATACTGTAGTAAGTAGATATTGTTAGTTGATTTTACTTAGTTGAAAAGCCAAAGGAGTTAATATATTTTATAATACAGTTGAAAACTTATGTTTGATTCACAATAAAAAAAATACTTAAAACCAAGGATTTTTGTTTGAAAATATATTCCTGACAAGTTTGGAAATAGCAATGAGTAAAAATGAAATTACAATAAACTTTAGAGATAAAACTTGCCCTTTGTGTACATTTTGATATTCACCTGTTGAGAGATGCGGGTATTTACTCAAGAATTTTTCATTAATTTTTCTCTCCCTTTAAAATCTTTTATTTTATTCGTTTACACTTCATTTTAATGGTGAAATTAAGAACTTCAGTTAATTAATAGTAATTGTTAAAATAATTGTTATCTAAATCAAACCTATAATATTTCTTGTTTTTTTATGAAAGACAATCCTTTTAATTCCTTTAAAAGGTTGATAATACCATCTATACATCGCAACATCCATCTATTAATGGTATGAAATGCTACTTTTTGACAATGTTACTTTTCATCATCAACGGTATTAAATATATTGGTTAGTATTAGACAATACCACATTTGTTAATCCGATTCATTTGAAATTTAGCACAGATACAGTACAAACATGAATAAACAAATGTATCAGTATTTATGACAAAAAGTCGGCTGGAATAAGACCAGTAGAAGCATGCCCAAAGGTGAACTTTTATTGCCAGAAGGTGCAACATTTATTTGGGAAGTGTCCCAAATAAAAGTTTAAAAACGTTTGTAGGTTTACTTGTTTGCTTTCTTTTAAGTCGCTCTGTTCAATGTGTAAATATGCTATAAATCAATAGTAGATTTACCATAAAAAATAAAAACAGCGTATTAAAATGTTTGTTTATACTTGAACTGGGCAACATTTAAAATTGTTAATCTCGATTAATCGAACGATTAATAATTTTAATCGTGAGTTAATGTTTCTTTTAATCGTAATTCATTGTTTAAAATATCGTCCGATTTCGGAGTAAATTCTAACAAGTAGCTTGGTTTTCAATACAGAAATCATTTAAAGCCAGAAGCAGTTAAAAAACTTGAAGGTTACAAAGAAAAATCGGCATCACGAGCAGAACATAAGTCACTGGTGCTGTTCCGATAACCAGCTGTGGAGACAAACCAGTTTGTTCAGGTTACTGGCCCTGAGTGATGGACGCTTCTCATTAAGTTTGTTAACATCATCGTAGTTAATACCTTATGGGTCTATTGCACTGTAGGCTACTTTTAGGCTATGTTAATTTATTATATTATACTGCGTGATTGAATGGTTTATGGACTCTGATTAAAATTAGCCGAGTTAAAAATTAATTTGTAATCGTCGATTAACAAATTAAACGTATAAAAATTAACGCGTTAGTCGCGATAATTAACGCGATTAATTCCCAGCCCTAGTTTATGCATACGTTGGTAGTAGTCACTAAGTAGTAACATACACCTGTATGATTCTCATTATAGAATCAAGCCGGTATGTTGTTGCAATTTAGCTAAAACTGATTGCAATTAACCAATTCTACTAATCCACAATTTCTACTCGAAGACCAATGCCGAAAAGGAAAGTTTGGAAGCGTATCACCTATGCAAACATCCCACCAAAGTGCTTCATCCTTCTGCATAAAATTACTTTCAACTACTATTTCTATTTGCGATTACAAAAGACATTAGAGGTATTTCATATAGAAAAAAAGTAAAATGCATTACTTTACCTGAAATTTCAAAGTAGTTAATACTGCGTTCTTCTTTCTGAAACAAAAAATATAATATAAAATAATGTTCTTAAAGCCTACTTTTTACCCTGCTTTTTAAAGTAAAGTAAAGTATCATGAAGAAGATTACCAAATCGAGATTTTGACAGATTTAGCTATTTTGAGGTACCCCAAAGTCGTTTTTTTGAGTTTTTCGATGATGTCATCATATCCAATCATCATATGATCACATAATCAAAAAACTAAAAAAAAAAAGACTTTCAAGTACCTCAAAATAGCAATATATATATATATATATATATATAATATATATATATGTATGTGTGTGTGCGTGTGTGTGTGTTGGTGGGTGGATTTGAATCCAGACATTAGTAGGCACGCTACAGATCAGACTGTTTGATTGATCGAATTTATATTTTACCCAAAAATGTGTCCCATTTGCATGATAAAAAAATGGGCAATATTGCATGATATTGGGAAAGTTACTCTATTTTGTCTTATATTCATTCCGGTTTATCCACTATTACAATTCATAAGTTCATTTACAACAGAAGTCTTAAATTTTGTCAGATATTTAACTTAAAATTGTTAAAATAACTATAATTAGCTATTAATTTTTTGACTAATTAATTAAATTCTGAACCGAAGGCGTCTTATTTTTCCGATGGACGGTTTGCACAAGACTTTTGTATGTTTCACAAATATAGAGGGTAGACCGTAAGCCGTGCACCAAGAAATTACGTGGACTGTGATGTGAAAGAATGTAAAATAAATGGGGTAGAATATCTTTTCCTTTCTTTTGATGTATAATAAATGTTCTTTCAAAAAGTAATTTACCATTGTTTAAATGTATCAGTCATTATATCAGTCAAACTAAATTATAATCAAAGTTTTTTTTAATTCTGATTTGCATTTAGAATTTTTTCCTTTAATTTTCAGATATGCCTTTAACAATAAACAAGCGAGTCAAGTGTTTCGGTCTGGTGCCGACATCTCTACTAATGGATCTGTTGCTGAGAAATTTAATCGAATTTATCCTGATCGTGAGTCCATCTGTTATACAACAGTAGGCTGTTTGATATTGAAATTTCATCAAACTGGTAGTGTCCCTGACAAACCACGAAGTGGTCCTCCAAGAGTGTCCGATGAAATCAGAATACGCGTCATCGAAAGGTTGACAACAGTCCCTTAGATAACCTTGTTTTAAATAAAATAACGTTTATATAATCAAAATTATCTTAAATGTTTTGGTAAGCGACTTAAGGCCCACCATGTTTATAACAAGATTTCATAATAAACATGTGAAAAAAAAATCAACGTTCAAACCACAATAAGAAAGCTGAAAAAAGACTAACATCCTTCAACCGCAACAAGCGATCTTCGTCAGAGTCAAATCTCAACTGATCCTAGTATTTTTTTTTTGATTTCTTGCAGTAGTTTTGACGTTGGTATATATATCAACAGTCATTGATAGTTTCAAACCTTATGTACAAAGAAGAAATATGATAACTATATGACAATAAAGCAGTTGCAGATAATTGAATTCGTATATTCTCGTGAGTTGTAGTGCTTGTACTACCGGTTCAAAACCATCTTCACGAATAAACCAAAATCCATAATATAACCAGAACTTACAAATTTATGTATTTGTAACTCACAATGAATTGATTTAATTTAATTTAAAATTGACAAATATCATCTGCATAACTGCTTTCTCACAAGACCAGTTTTGGAGATATCTTTTAAGATGGTCTTCTGGGATAGGTAGGTGTAGTACTATCTGAGAGAATTAATAGTCGGCCGCTTATTTTTTAACCTTTATTTAAAAATATTCTGATTATATTCGTGTTTTAGTTCTAACTGATAAGGAGAAGATTATTTCACTTCCTACACCTCCCCCCTCCACCCCAAACTCATTTATTAGGGGGACCGTGCATGGGGAAAATAGTATATTTACACTCTGTTCCCTTAAAGATTACACATTTATCACTAACGTAAATAACAAATCTAATTAAGCAATTGAATGCATATAATAAATTGATTTTAAAAATTTAATATCAAATAAGGGTTAAATAACTTAAGCTGAGAGTAATAAACAATAAATTTTTAATTTCTCACATTAAAATAAACATTAAAAAAATTATTTTCTATTTTTTTATCAAATTTAATTCTTATTGTGTTTACCTTTAAAAGTTGTTTTAACTTAATCTTATATTTTATTATTTATACTACTTAATTTTAATAATTTTAACATATAATTTATTCCTATATTTTATAATATTTATAGTTCTTCATTCCCTTATTATTTATTTTCACTGTGCAATATTAATTATTTTATTATTCAGTTCTTCACTTTCTTAGTTTATTTTTCTTACTTCTCTTGAATCGGACACTCGTGTGACAACACTGTTGGTCCGTTGCTTCGCAAGTGCACTTGGTGTCCCTATCTCTTTTCTCTCCTAATGACGGTTTAAACCGAAAATTAAAGCCTAAAAGTGTGTTTTTCTATGTACTGTGTACCCTATAATTTATTCTGAGACATATATATATATATATGATCAAACCACAATAAGAAATGGGAAAACAATACTAAGATCTTTCAACCGTAACAAGCGGTCTTCGTCAGAGTCAAAAACCCAACTGACTTCTCAGTTGGGTTTTTGACTCTGACGAAGACCGCTTGTTACGGTTGAAAGATCTTAGTCTTGTTTTCCCATTTCTTATTGTGGTTTGATCATTGATTGTTGTTTCACGTGTTTATGTGAAATCTTTTATATATATATATATATACAAAATCAATAATATCATCTGTTAGATAGAATACGTGTATTATATAATCGAGATTTGGTCAATTTTCTAGGTTTAAAAAATCAAACTCTTGTTGCTGACATTTCGGTTTTATTTTTACAACCTTTTCGTACAGGAAAGATCTTACTGCTGCCTATCAAGAATGTTTTAAAATGACACCCAATCGTTGGCAAAGAGACTTTGTTGGAAAATTGACCTAATCCCGATTACATCATACATATGTACAAACAAAATTAAAATTTATCAGGACTTCAGTTCTTTAGGTTCAAATGAAACTCATATTGCCAACGTTTCGGTTTTTATTTCAAACCTTTTTCGTAGCTTTACAAAACAGAGGAAATATAAGAAATAATTCAATCAATTCGTTAGGCATTAGTAGCAATTTCTTAGAGCATTGTATCCCATATATCTTTTTTCATTGTGGCTATTTAATTTATATATATATATATATATATATATATATATATATATTCGCGCTCCGTTCTTCGACGTGGGGGATTCTCTCACTTCGTCCTCTCTTCTAGTCTACTTCCTGATGACGAAAACAGTTCGAAATATTGAATTCTGTAAGTGTTCTTTTTATTCTCTTTTCTGTGTCGTGCTTTGTGTAATTTAAAGTTTTTTTTATATTATATATATATATATATATATTATATTTAGATTGAATTATTTCTTATATTTCCTCTCTTTTGTAGGCCAATGAAAAAGGTTTTAAACAAAAACCGAAACGTTGGCAATGAGAATTTAATTTGAACCTGAAGAACTGACTGAGTCCTGATAAATT